>JAWWNI010001785.1:0-53413 GCA_034642065.1 Darevskia nairensis
CGTCCGAAATAGCTTCTTTCAGGTCGAAATGCATAGAAAACACACGAGCAAGCGTCCATCGTGTTTCTCTCCCTAGTTAGGTGTACTTGAGCTGTTAATGCAAAATCGCGCAAATGAGCCAAATTGAACGTTACAAAAGCCAAGTAGGTCCGAACTAGCTTCTTTCAGGTCGAAATGCATAGAAAACACACCAGCAAATTCCCATCGTGTTCATTTGCAAAGTTAGGTGTACTTGAGCTGTTAATGCAAAATCGCGCAAATGAGCCAAATTGAACGTTACAAAAGCCAAGCACGTCCGAACTAGCTTCTTTCAGGTCGAAATGCATAGAAAACACACCAGCAAGTTCCCATCGTGTTCATTTGCAAAGTTAGGTGTACTTGAGCTGTTAATGCCAAATCGCGCAAATCAGCCAAATTGAACGTTACAAAAGCCAAGTACGTCCGAATTAGCTTCTTTCAGGTCGAAATGCATAGAAAACACACCAGCAAGTTCCCATCGTGTTCAGTTGCAAAGTTTGGTGTACTTGAGCTGTTAATGCAAAATCGCGCAAATGAGCCAAATTGAACGTTACAAAAGCCAAGTACGTCCGAAATAGCTTCTTTCAGGTCGAAATGCATAGAAAACACACCAGCAAGCGTCCATCGTGTTTCTCTCCCAAGTTAGGTGTACTTGAGCTGTTAATGCAAAATCGCGCAAATGAGCCAAATTGAACGTTACAAAAGCCAAGTACGTCCGAACTAGCTTCTTTCAGGTCGAAATGCATAGAAAACACACCAGCAAGTTCCCATCGTGTTCATTTGCAAAGTTAGGTGTACTTGAGCTGTTAATGCCAAATCGCGCAAATCAGCCAAATTGAACGTTACAAAAGCCAAGTAGGTCCGAACTAGCTTCTTTCAGGTCGAAATGCATAGAAAACACACCAGCAAGTTCCCATCGTGTTCATTTGCAAAGTTAGGTGTACTTGAGCTGTTAATGCAAAATCGCGCAAATGAGCCAAATTGAACGTTACAAAAGCCAAGTACGTCCGAAATAGCTTCTTTCAGGTCGAAATGCATAGAAAACACACCAGCAAGCGTCCATCGTGTTTCTCTCCCTAGTTAGGTGTACTTGAGCTGTTAATGCAAAATCGCGCAAATGAGCCAAATTGAACGTTACAAAAGCCAAGTAGGTCCGAACTAGCTTCTTTCAGGTCGAAATGCATAGAAAACACACCAGCAAGTTCCCATCGTGTTCATTTGCAAAGTTAGGTGTACTTGAGCTGTTAATGCAAAATCGCGCAAATGAGCCAAATTGAACGTTACAAAAGCCAAGCACGTCCGAACTAGCTTCTTTCAGGTCGAAATGCATAGAAAACACACCAGCAAGTTCCCATCGTGTTCATTTGCAAAGTTAGGTGTACTTGAGCTGTTAATGCCAAATCGCGCAAATCAGCCAAATTGAACGTTACAAAAGCCAAGTACGTCCGAATTAGCTTCTTTCAGGTCGAAATGCATAGAAAACACACCAGCAAGTTCCCATCGTGTTCAGTTGCAAAGTTAGGTGTACTTGAGCTGTTAATGCAAAATCGCGCAAATGAGCCAAATTGAACGTTACAAAAGCCAAGTACGTCCGAATTAGCTTCTTTCAGGTCGAAATGCATAGAAAACACACCAGCAAGTTCCCATCGTGTTCATTTGCAAAGTTAGGTGTACTTGAGCTGTTAATGCAAAATCGCGCAAATGAGCCAAATTGAACGTTACAAAAGCCAAGTACGTCCGAACTAGCTTCTTTCAGGTCGAAATGCATAGAAAACACACCAGCAAGTTCCCATCGTGTTCATTTGCAAAGTTAGGTGTACTTGAGCTGTTAATGCCAAATCGCGCAAATCAGCCAAATTGAACGTTACAAAAGCCAAGTACGTCCGAAATAGCTTCTTTCAGGTCGAAATGCATAGAAAACACACCAGCAAGTTCCCATCGTGTTCATTTGCAAAGTTAGGTGTACTTGAGCTGTTAATGCAAAATCGCGCAAATGAGCCAAATTGAACGTTACAAAAGCCAAGTACGTCCGAACTAGCTTCTTTCAGGTCGAAATGCATAGAAAACACACCAGCAAGTTCCCATCGTGTTCATTTGCAAAGTTAGGTGTACTTGAGCTGTTAATGCCAAATCGCACAAATCAGCCAAATTGAACGTTGCAAAAGCCAAGTACGTCCGAATTAGCTTCTTTCAGGTCGAAATGCATAGAAAACACACCAGCAAGTTCCCATCGTGTTCATTTGCAAAGTTAGGTGTACTTGAGCTGTTAATGCAAAATCGCGCAAATGAGCCAAATTGAACGTTACAAAAGCCAAGTAGGTCCGAACTAGCTTCTTTCAGGTCGAAATGCATAGAAAACACACCAGCAAGTTCCCATCGTGTTCATTTGCAAAGTTTGGTGTACTTGAGATGTTAATGCAAAATCGCGCAAATGAGCCAAATTGAACGTTACAAAAGCCAAGTACGTCCGAAATACCTTCTTTCAGGTCGAAATGCATAGAAAACACACCAGCAAGCGTCCATCGTGTTTCTCTCCCAAGTTAGGTGTACTTGAGCTGTTAATGCAAAATCGCGCAAATGAGCCAAATTGAACGTTACAAAAGCCAAGTAGGTCCGAACTAGCTTCTTTCAGGTCAAAATGCATACAAAACACACCAGCAAGTTCCCATCGTGTTCATTTGCAAAGTTAGGTGTACTTGAGCTGTTAATGCAAAATCGCGCAAATGAGCCAAATTGAACGTTACAAAAGCCAAGCACGTCCGAACTAGCTTCTTTCAGGTCGAAATGCATAGAAAACACACCAGCAAGTTCCCATCGTGTTCATTTGCAAAGTTAGGTGTACATGAGCTGTTAATGCCAAATCGCGCAAATGAGCCAAATTGAACGTTACAAAAGCCAAGTACGTCCGAAATAGCTTCTTTCAGGTCGAAATGCATAGAAAACACACCAGCAAGTTCCCATCGTGTTCATTTGCAAAGTTAGGTGTACTTGAGCTGTTAATGCAAAATCGCGCAAATGAGCCAAATTGAACGTTACAAAAGCCAAGTACGTCCGAACTAGCTTCTTTCAGGTCGAAATGCATAGAAAACACACCAGCAAGTTCCCATCGTGTTCATTTGCAAAGTTAGGTGTACTTGAGCTGTTAATGCAAAATCGCGCAAATGAGCCAAATTGAACGTTACAAAAGCCAAGTACGTCCGAACTAGCTTCTTTCAGGTCGAAATGCATAGAAAACACACCAGCAAGCGTCCATCGTGTTTCTCTCCTAAGTTAGGTGTACTTGAGCTGTTAATGCAAAATCGCGCAAATGAGCCAAATTGAACGTTACAAAAGCCAAGTACGTCCGAACTAGCTTCTTTCAGGTCGAAATGCAAAGAAAACACACCAGCAAGCGTCCATCGTGTTTCTCTCCCAAGTTAGGTGTACTTGAGCTGTTAATGCAAAATCGCGCAAATGAGCCAAATTGAACGTTACAAAAGCCAAGTACTTCCGAACAAGCTTCTTTCAGGTCGAAATGCATAGAAAACACACCAGCAAGTTCCCATTGTGTTCATTTGCAAAGTTAGGTGTACTTGAGCTGTTAATGCAAAATCGCGCAAATGAGCCAAATTGAACGTTACAAAAGCCAAGTACGTCCGAAATAGCTTCTTTCAGGTCGAAATGCATAGAAAACACACCAGCAAGCGTCCATCGTGTTTCTCTCCCAAGTTAGGTGTACTTGAGCTGTTAATGCAAAATCGCGCAAATGAGCCAAATTGAACGTTACAAAAGCCAAGTACTTCCGAACAAGCTTCTTTCAGGTCGAAATGCATAGAAAACACACCAGCAAGTTCCCATCGTGTTCATTTGCAAAGTTAGGTGTACTTGAGCTGTTAATGCCAAATCGCGCAAATGAGCCAAATTGAACGTTACAAAAGCCAAGTACGTCCGAAATAGCTTCTTTCAGGTCGAAATGCATAGAAAACACACCAGCAAGCGTCCATCGTGTTTCTCTCCCAAGTTAGGTGTACTTGAGCTGTTAATGCAAAATCGCGCAAATGAGCCATATTGAACGTTACAAAAGCCAAGTAGGTCCGAACTAGCTTCTTTCAGGTCGAAATGCATAGAAAACACACCAGCAAGTTCCCATAGTGTTCATTTGCAAAGTTAGGTGTACTTGAGCTGTTAATGCAAAATCGCGCAAATGAGCCAAATTGAACGTTACAAAAGCCAAGTACGTCCGAACTAGCTTCTTTCAGGTCGAAATGCATAGAAAACACACCAGCAAGTTCCCATCGTGTTCATTTGCAAACTTAGGTGTACTTGAGCTGTTAATGCCAAATCGCGCAAATCAGCCAAATTGAACGTTACAAAAGCAAACAACGTCCGAATTAGCTTCTTTCAGGTCGAAATGCATAGAAAACACACCAGCAAGTTCCCATCGTGTTCATTTGCAAAGTTAGGTGTACTTGAGCTGTTAATGCAAAATCGCGCAAATGAGCCAAATTGAACGTTACAAAAGCCAAGTAGGTCCGAACTAGCTTCTTTCAGTTCGTAATGCATAGAAAACACACCAGCAAGTTCCCATCGTGTTCATTTGCAAAGTTAGGTGTACTTGAGCTGTTAATGCCAAATCGCGCAAATCAGCCAAATTGAACGTTACAAAAGCCAAGTACGTCCGAACTAGCTTCTTTCAGGTCGAAATGGATAGAAAACACACCAGCAAGTTCCCATCGTGTTCATTTGCAAAGTTAGGTGTACTTGAGCTGTTAATGCAAAATCGCACAAATGAGCCAAATTGAACGTTACAAAAGCCAAGTACGTCCGAACTAGCTTCTTTCAGGTCGAAATGCATAGAAAACACACCAGCAAGCGTCCATCGTGTTTCTCTCCCAAGTTAGGTGTACTTGAGCTGTTAATGCAAAATCACGCAAATGAGCCAAATTGAACGTTACAAAAGCCAAGTACGTCCGAACTAGCTTCTTTCAGGTCGAAATGCATAGAAAACACACCAGCAAGTTCCCATCGTGTTCATTTGCAAAGTTAGGTGTACTTGAGCTGTTAATGCAAAATCGCGCAAATGAGCCAAATTGAACGTTACAAAAGCCAAGTACGTCCGAACTAGCTTCTTTCAGGTCGAAATGCATAGAAAACACACCAGCAAGTTCCCATCGTGTTCATTTCCAAAGTTAGGTGTACTTGAGCTGTTAATGCAAAATCGCGCAAATGAGCCAAATTGAACGTTACAAAAGCCAAGTACGTCCGAACTAGCTTCTTTCAGGTCGAAATGCATAGAAAACACACCAGCAAGTTCCCATCGTGTTCATTTGCAAAGTTAAGTGTACTTGAGCTGTTAATGCAAAATCGCGCAAATGAGCCAAATTGAACGTTACAAAAGCCAAGTAGGTCCGAACTAGCTTCTTTCAGGTCGAAATGCATAGAAAACACACCAGCAAGTTCCCATCGTGTTCATTTGCAAAGTTAGGTGTACTTGAGCTGTTAATGCAAAATCGCGCAAATGAGCCAAATTGAACGTTACAAAAGCCAAGTACGTCCGAAATAGCTTCTTTCAGGTCGAAATGAATAGAAAACACACCAGCAAGCGTCCATCGTGTTTCTCTCCCTAGTTAGGTGTACTTGAGCTGTTAATGCAAAATCGCGCAAATGAGCCAAATTGAACGTTACAAAAGCCAAGTAGGTCCGAACTAGCTTCTTTCAGGTCGAAATGCATAGAAAACACACCAGCAAATTCCCATCGTGTTCATTTGCAAAGTTAGGTGTACTTGAGCTGTTAATGCAAAATCGCGCAAATGAGCCAAATTGAACGTTACAAAAGCCAAGCACGTCCGAACTAGCTTCTTTCAGGTCGAAATGCATAGAAAACACACCAGCAAGTTCCCATCGTGTTCATTTGCAAAGTTAGGTGTACTTGAGCTGTTAATGCCAAATCGCGCAAATCAGCCAAATTGAACGTTACAAAAGCCAAGTACGTCCGAATTAGCTTCTTTCAGGTCGAAATGCATAGAAAACACACCAGCAAGTTCCCATCGTGTTCATTTGCAAAGTTAGGTGTACTTGAGCTGTTAATGCAAAATCGCGCAAATGAGCCAAATTGAACGTTACAAAAGCCAAGTACGTCCGAAATAGCTTCTTTCAGGTCGAAATGCATAGAAAACACACCAGCAAGCGTCCATCGTGTTTCTCTCCCTAGTTAGGTGTACTTGAGCTGTTAATGCAAAATCGCGCAAATGAGCCAAATTGAACGTTACAAAAGCCAAGTAGGTCCGAACTAGCTTCTTTCAGGTCGAAATGCATAGAAAACACACCAGCAAGTTCCCATCGTGTTCATTTGCAAAGTTAGGTGTACTTGAGCTGTTAATGCAAAATCGCGCAAATGAGCCAAATTGAACGTTACAAAAGCCAAGCACGTCCGAACTAGCTTCTTTCAGGTCGAAATGCATAGAAAACACACCAGCAAGTTCCCATCGTGTTCATTTGCAAAGTTAGGTGTACTTGAGCTGTTAATGCCAAATCGCGCAAATCAGCCAAATTGAACGTTACAAAAGCCAAGTACGTCCGAATTAGCTTCTTTCAGGTCGAAATGCATAGAAAACACACCAGCAAGTTCCCATCGTGTTCAGTTGCAAAGTTAGGTGTACTTGAGCTGTTAATGCAAAATCGCGCAAATGAGCCAAATTGAACGTTACAAAAGCCAAGTACGTCCGAATTAGCTTCTTTCAGGTCGAAATGCATAGAAAACACACCAGCAAGTTCCCATCGTGTTCATTTGCAAAGTTAGGTGTACTTGAGCTGTTAATGCCAAATCGCGCAAATCAGCCAAATTGAACGTTACAAAAGCCAAGTACGTCCGAAATAGCTTCTTTCAGGTCGAAATGCATAGAAAACACACCAGCAAGTTCCCATCGTGTTCATTTGCAAAGTTAGGTGTACTTGAGCTGTTAATGCAAAATCGCGCAAATGAGCCAAATTGAACGTTACAAAAGCCAAGTACGTCCGAACTAGCTTCTTTCAGGTCGAAATGCATAGAAAACACACCAGCAAGTTCCCATCGTGTTCATTTGCAAAGTTAGGTGTACTTGAGCTGTTAATGCCAAATCGCACAAATCAGCCAAATTGAACGTTGCAAAAGCCAAGTACGTCCGAATTAGCTTCTTTCAGGTCGAAATGCATAGAAAACACACCAGCAAGTTCCCATCGTGTTCATTTGCAAAGTTAGGTGTACTTGAGCTGTTAATGCAAAATCGCGCAAATGAGCCAAATTGAACGTTACAAAAGCCAAGTAGGTCCGAACTAGCTTCTTTCAGGTCGAAATGCATAGAAAACACACCAGCAAGTTCCCATCGTGTTCATTTGCAAAGTTTGGTGTACTTGAGCTGTTAATGCAAAATCGCGCAAATGAGCCAAATTGAACGTTACAAAAGCCAAGTACGTCCGAAATAGCTTCTTTCAGGTCGAAATGCATAGAAAACACACCAGCAAGCGTCCATCGTGTTTCTCTCCCTAGTTAGGTGTACTTGAGCTGTTAATGCAAAATCGCGCAAATGAGCCAAATTGAACGTTACAAAAGCCAAGTAGGTCCGAACTATCTTCTTTCAGGTCGAAATGCATAGAAAACACACCAGCAAGTTCCCATCGTGTTCATTTGCAAAGTTAGGTGTACTTGAGCTGTTAATGCAAAATCGCGCAAATGAGCCAAATTGAACGTTACAAAAGCCAAGCACGTCCGAACTAGCTTCTTTCAGGTCGAAATGCATAGAAAACACACCAGCAAGTTCCCATCGTGTTCATTTGCAAAGTTAGGTGTACTTGAGCTGTTAATGCCAAATCGCGCAAATCAGCCAAATTGAACGTTACAAAAGCCAAGTACGTCCGAATTAGCTTCTTTCAGGTCGAAATGCATAGAAAACACACCAGCAAGTTCCCATCGTGTTCAGTTGCAAAGTTAGGTGTACTTGAGCTGTTAATGCAAAATCGCGCAAATGAGCCAAATTGAACGTTACAAAAGCCAAGTACGTCCGAATTAGCTTCTTTCAGGTCGAAATGCATAGAAAACACACCAGCAAGTTCCCATCGTGTTCATTTGCAAAGTTAGGTGTACTTGAGCTGTTAATGCAAAATCGCGCAAATGAGCCAAATTGAACGTTACAAAAGCCAAGTACGTCCGAACTAGCTTCTTTCAGGTCGAAATGCATAGAAAACACACCAGCAAGTTCCCATCGTGTTCATTTGCAAAGTTAGGTGTACTTGAGCTGTTAATGCCAAATCGCGCAAATCAGCCAAATTGAACGTTACAAAAGCCAAGTACGTCCGAAATAGCTTCTTTCAGGTCGAAATGCATAGAAAACACACCAGCAAGTTCCCATCGTGTTCATTTGCAAAGTTAGGTGTACTTGAGCTGTTAATGCAAAATCGCGCAAATGAGCCAAATTGAACGTTACAAAAGCCAAGTACGTCCGAACTAGCTTCTTTCAGGTCGAAATGCATAGAAAACACACCAGCAAGTTCCCATCGTGTTCATTTGCAAAGTTAGGTGTACTTGAGCTGTTAATGCCAAATCGCACAAATCAGCCAAATTGAACGTTGCAAAAGCCAAGTACGTCCGAATTAGCTTCTTTCAGGTCGAAATGCATAGAAAACACACCAGCAAGTTCCCATCGTGTTCATTTGCAAAGTTAGGTGTACTTGAGCTGTTAATGCAAAATCGCGCAAATGAGCCAAATTGAACGTTACAAAAGCCAAGTAGGTCCGAACTAGCTTCTTTCAGGTCGAAATGCATAGAAAACACACCAGCAAGTTCCCATCGTGTTCATTTGCAAAGTTTGGTGTACTTGAGATGTTAATGCAAAATCGCGCAAATGAGCCAAATTGAACGTTACAAAAGCCAAGTACGTCCGAAATACCTTCTTTCAGGTCGAAATGCATAGAAAACACACCAGCAAGCGTCCATCGTGTTTCTCTCCCAAGTTAGGTGTACTTGAGCTGTTAATGCAAAATCGCGCAAATGAGCCAAATTGAACGTTACAAAAGCCAAGTACGTCCGAACTAGCTTCTTTCAGGTCGAAATGCATAGAAAACACACCAGCAAGTTCCCATCGTGTTCATTTGCAAAGTTAGGTGTACTTGAGCTGTTAATGCAAAATCGCGCAAATGAGCCAAATTGAACGTTACAAAAGCCAAGTACGTCCGAACTAGCTTCTTTCAGGTCGAAATGCATAGAAAACACACCAGCAAGTTCCCATCGTGTTCATTTGCAAAGTTAGGTGTACTTGAGCTGTTAATGCAAAATCGCGCAAATGAGCCAAATTGAACGTTACAAAAGCCAAGTAGGTCCGAACTAGCTTCTTTCAGGTCGAAATGCATAGAAAACACACCAGCAAGTTCCCATTGTGTTCATTTGCAAAGTTAGGTGTACTTGAGCTGTTAATGCAAAATCGCGCAAATGAGCCAAATTGAACGTTACAAAAGCCAAGTACGTCCGAAATAGCTTCTTTCAGGTCGAAATGCATAGAAAACACACCAGCAAGCGTCCATCGTGTTTCTCTCCCAAGTTAGGTGTACTTGAGCTGTTAATGCAAAATCGCGCAAATGAGCCAAATTGAACGTTACAAAAGCCAAGTACTTCCGAACAAGCTTCTTTCAGGTCGAAATGCATAGAAAACACACCAGCAAGTTCCCATCGTGTTCATTTGCAAAGTTAGGTGTACTTGAGCTGTTAATGCAAAATCGCGCAAATGAGCCAAATTGAACGTTACAAAAGCCAAGTACGTCCGAAATAGCTTCTTTCAGGTCGAAATGCATAGAAAACACACCAGCAAGCGTCCATCGTGTTTCTCTCCCAAGTTAGGTGTACTTGAGCTGTTAATGCAAAATCGCGCAAATGAGCCATATTGAACGTTACAAAAGCCAAGTAGGTCCGAACTAGCTTCTTTCAGGTCGAAATGCATAGAAAACACACCAGCAAGTTCCCATAGTGTTCATTTGCAAAGTTAGGTGTACTTGAGCTGTTAATGCAAAATCGCGCAAATGAGCCAAATTGAACGTTACAAAAGCCAAGTACGTCCGAATTAGCTTCTTTCAGGTCGAAATGCATAGAAAACACACCAGCAAGTTCCCATCGTGTTCATTTGCAAAGTTAGGTGTACTTGAGCTGTTAATGCAAAATCGCGCAAATGAGCCAAATTGAACGTTACAAAAGCCAAGTAGGTCCGAACTAGCTTCTTTCAGTTCGTAATGCATAGAAAACACACCAGCAAGTTCCCATCGTGTTCATTTGCAAAGTTAGGTGTACTTGAGCTGTTAATGCCAAATCGCGCAAATCAGCCAAATTGAACGTTACAAAAGCCAAGTACGTCCGAACTAGCTTCTTTCAGGTCGAAATGGATAGAAAACACACCAGCAAGTTCCCATCGTGTTCATTTGCAAAGTTAGGTGTACTTGAGCTGTTAATGCAAAATCGCACAAATGAGCCAAATTGAACGTTACAAAAGCCAAGTACGTCCGAACTAGCTTCTTTCAGGTCGAAATGCATAGAAAACACACCAGCAAGCGTCCATCGTGTTTCTCTCCCAAGTTAGGTGTACTTGAGCTGTTAATGCAAAATCACGCAAATGAGCCAAATTGAACGTAACAAAAGCCAAGTACGTCCGAACTAGCTTCTTTCAGGTCGAAATGCATAGAAAATACACCAGCAAGTTCCCATCGTGTTCATTTGCAAAGTTAGGTGTACTTGAGCTGTTAATGCAAAATCGCGCAAATGAGCCAAATTGAACGTTACAAAAGCCAAGTACGTCCGAACTAGCTTCTTTCAGGTCGAAATGCATAGAAAACACACCAGCAAGTTCCCATCGTGTTCATTTGCAAAGTTAGGTGTACTTGAGCTGTTAATGCAAAATCGCGCAAATGAGCCAAATTGAACGTTACAAAAGCCAAGTACGTCCGAACTAGCTTCTTTCAGGTCGAAATGCATAGAAAACACACCAGCAAGTTCCCATCGTGTTCATTTGCAAAGTTAAGTGTACTTGAGCTGTTAATGCAAAATCGCGCAAATGAGCCAAATTGAACGTTACAAAAGCCAAGTAGGTCCGAACTAGCTTCTTTCAGGTCGAAATGCATAGAAAACACACCAGCAAGTTCCCATCGTGTTCATTTGCAAAGTTAGGTGTACTTGAGCTGTTAATGCAAAATCGCGCAAATGAGCCAAATTGAACGTTACAAAAGCCAAGTACGTCCGAAATAGCTTCTTTCAGGTCGAAATGCATAGAAAACACACCAGCAAGCGTCCATCGTGTTTCTCTCCCTAGTTAGGTGTACTTGAGCTGTTAATGCAAAATCGCGCAAATGAGCCAAATTGAACGTTACAAAAGCCAAGTAGGTCCGAACTAGCTTCTTTCAGGTCGAAATGCATAGAAAACACACCAGCAAATTCCCATCGTGTTCATTTGCAAAGTTAGGTGTACTTGAGCTGTTAATGCAAAATCGCGCAAATGAGCCAAATTGAACGTTACAAAAGCCAAGCACGTCCGAACTAGCTTCTTTCAGGTCGAAATGCATAGAAAACACACCAGCAAGTTCCCATCGTGTTAATTTGCAAAGTTAGGTGTACTTGAGCTGTTAATGCCAAATCGCGCAAATCAGCCAAATTGAACGTTACAAAAGCCAAGTACGTCCGAATTAGCTTCTTTCAGGTCGAAATGCATAGAAAACACACCAGCAAGTTCCCATCGTGTTCAGTTGCAAAGTTTGGTGTACTTGAGCTGTTAATGCAAAATCGCGCAAATGAGCCAAATTGAACGTTACAAAAGCCAAGTACGTCCGAAATAGCTTCTTTCAGGTCGAAATGCATAGAAAACACACCAGCAAGCGTCCATCGTGTTTCTCTCCCAAGTTAGGTGTACTTGAGCTGTTAATGCAAAATCGCGCAAATGAGCCAAATTGAACGTTACAAAAGCCAAGTACGTCCGAACTAGCTTCTTTCAGGTCGAAATGCATAGAAAACACACCAGCAAGTTCCCATCGTGTTCATTTGCAAAGTTAGGTGTACTTGAGCTGTTAATGCAAAATCGCGCAAATGAGCCAAATTGAACGTTACAAAAGCCAAGTAGGTCCGAACTAGCTTCTTTCAGTTCGTAATGCATAGAAAACACACCAGCAAGTTCCCATCGTGTTCATTTGCAAAGTTAGGTGTACTTGAGCTGTTAATGCCAAATCGCGCAAATCAGCCAAATTGAACGTTACAAAAGCCAAGTACGTCCGAACTAGCTTCTTTCAGGTCGAAATGGATAGAAAACACACCAGCAAGTTCCCATCGTGTTCATTTGCAAAGTTAGGTGTACTTGAGCTGTTAATGCAAAATCGCACAAATGAGCCAAATTGAACGTTACAAAAGCCAAGTACGTCCGAACTAGCTTCTTTCAGGTCGAAATGCATAGAAAACACACCAGCAAGCGTCCATCGTGTTTCTCTCCCAAGTTAGGTGTACTTGAGCTGTTAATGCAAAATCACGCAAATGAGCCAAATTGAACGTAACAAAAGCCAAGTACGTCCGAACTAGCTTCTTTCAGGTCCAAATGCATAGAAAATACACCAGCAAGTTCCCATCGTGTTCATTTGCAAAGTTAGGTGTACTTGAGCTGTTAATGCAAAATCGCGCAAATGAGCCAAATTGAACGTTACAAAAGCCAAGTACGTCCGAACTAGCTTCTTTCAGGTCGAAATGCATAGAAAACACACCAGCAAGTTCCCATCGTGTTCATTTGCAAAGTTAGGTGTACTTGAGCTGTTAATGCAAAATCGCGCAAATGAGCCAAATTGAACGTTACAAAAGCCAAGTACGTCCGAACTAGCTTCTTTCAGGTCGAAATGCATAGAAAACACACCAGCAAGTTCCCATCGTGTTCATTTGCAAAGTTAAGTGTACTTGAGCTGTTAATGCAAAATCGCGCAAATGAGCCAAATTGAACGTTACAAAAGCCAAGTAGGTCCGAACTAGCTTCTTTCAGGTCGAAATGCATAGAAAACACACCAGCAAGTTCCCATTGTGTTCATTTGCAAAGTTAGGTGTACTTGAGCTGTTAATGCAAAATCGCGCAAATGAGCCAAATTGAACGTTACAAAAGCCAAGTACGTCCGAAATAGCTTCTTTCAGGTCGAAATGCATAGAAAACACACCAGCAAGCGTCCATCGTGTTTCTCTCCCAAGTTAGGTGTACTTGAGCTGTTAATGCAAAATCGCGCAAATGAGCCAAATTGAACGTTACAAAAGCCAAGTACTTCCGAACAAGCTTCTTTCAGGTCGAAATGCATAGAAAACACACCAGCAAGTTCCCATCGTGTTCATTTGCAAAGTTAGGTGTACTTGAGCTGTTAATGCAAAATCGCGCAAATGAGCCAAATTGAACGTTACAAAAGCCAAGTACGTCCGAAATAGCTTCTTTCAGGTCGAAATGCATAGAAAACACACCAGCAAGCGTCCATCGTGTTTCTCTCCCAAGTTAGGTGTACTTGAGCTGTTAATGCAAAATCGCGCAAATGAGCCATATTGAACGTTACAAAAGCCAAGTAGGTCCGAACTAGCTTCTTTCAGGTCGAAATGCATAGAAAACACACCAGCAAGTTCCCATAGTGTTCATTTGCAAAGTTAGGTGTACTTGAGCTGTTAATGCAAAATCGCGCAAATGAGCCAAATTGAACGTTACAAAAGCCAAGTACGTCCGAACTAGCTTCTTTCAGGTCGAAATGCATAGAAAACACACCAGCAAGTTCCCATCGTGTTCATTTGCAAACTTAGGTGTACTTGAGCTGTTAATGCCAAATCGCGCAAATCAGCCAAATTGAACGTTACAAAAGCAAACAACGTCCGAATTAGCTTCTTTCAGGTCGAAATGCATAGAAAACACACCAGCAAGTTCCCATCGTGTTCATTTGCAAAGTTAGGTGTACTTGAGCTGTTAATGCAAAATCGCGCAAATGAGCCAAATTGAACGTTACAAAAGCCAAGTAGGTCCGAACTAGCTTCTTTCAGTTCGTAATGCATAGAAAACACACCAGCAAGTTCCCATCGTGTTCATTTGCAAAGTTAGGTGTACTTGAGCTGTTAATGCCAAATCGCGCAAATCAGCCAAATTGAACGTTACAAAAGCCAAGTACGTCCGAACTAGCTTCTTTCAGGTCGAAATGGATAGAAAACACACCAGCAAGTTCCCATCGTGTTCATTTGCAAAGTTAGGTGTACTTGAGCTGTTAATGCAAAATCGCACAAATGAGCCAAATTGAACGTTACAAAAGCCAAGTACGTCCGAACTAGCTTCTTTCAGGTCGAAATGCATAGAAAACACACCAGCAAGCGTCCATCGTGTTTCTCTCCCAAGTTAGGTGTACTTGAGCTGTTAATGCAAAATCACGCAAATGAGCCAAATTGAACGTAACAAAAGCCAAGTACGTCCGAACTAGCTTCTTTCAGGTCGAAATGCATAGAAAATACACCAGCAAGTTCCCATCGTGTTCATTTGCAAAGTTAGGTGTACTTGAGCTGTTAATGCAAAATCGCGCAAATGAGCCAAATTGAACGTTACAAAAGCCAAGTACGTCCGAACTAGCTTCTTTCAGGTCGAAATGCATAGAAAACACACCAGCAAGTTCCCATCGTGTTCATTTGCAAAGTTAGGTGTACTTGAGCTGTTAATGCAAAATCGCGCAAATGAGCCAAATTGAACGTTACAAAAGCCAAGTACGTCCGAACTAGCTTCTTTCAGGTCGAAATGCATAGAAAACACACCAGCAAGTTCCCATCGTGTTCATTTGCAAAGTTAAGTGTACTTGAGCTGTTAATGCAAAATCGCGCAAATGAGCCAAATTGAACGTTACAAAAGCCAAGTAGGTCCGAACTAGCTTCTTTCAGGTCGAAATGCATAGAAAACACACCAGCAAGTTCCCATCGTGTTCATTTGCAAAGTTAGGTGTACTTGAGCTGTTAATGCAAAATCGCGCAAATGAGCCAAATTGAACGTTACAAAAGCCAAGTACGTCCGAAATAGCTTCTTTCAGGTCGAAATGCATAGAAAACACACCAGCAAGCGTCCATCGTGTTTCTCTCCCTAGTTAGGTGTACTTGAGCTGTTAATGCAAAATCGCGCAAATGAGCCAAATTGAACGTTACAAAAGCCAAGTAGGTCCGAACTAGCTTCTTTCAGGTCGAAATGCATAGAAAACACACCAGCAAATTCCCATCGTGTTCATTTGCAAAGTTAGGTGTACTTGAGCTGTTAATGCAAAATCGCGCAAATGAGCCAAATTGAACGTTACAAAAGCCAAGCACGTCCGAACTAGCTTCTTTCAGGTCGAAATGCATAGAAAACACACCAGCAAGTTCCCATCGTGTTCATTTGCAAAGTTAGGTGTACTTGAGCTGTTAATGCCAAATCGCGCAAATCAGCCAAATTGAACGTTACAAAAGCCAAGTACGTCCGAATTAGCTTCTTTCAGGTCGAAATGCATAGAAAACACACCAGCAAGTTCCCATCGTGTTCAGTTGCAAAGTTTGGTGTACTTGAGCTGTTAATGCAAAATCGCGCAAATGAGCCAAATTGAACGTTACAAAAGCCAAGTACGTCCGAAATAGCTTCTTTCAGGTCGAAATGCATAGAAAACACACCAGCAAGCGTCCATCGTGTTTCTCTCCCAAGTTAGGTGTACTTGAGCTGTTAATGCAAAATCGCGCAAATGAGCCAAATTGAACGTTACAAAAGCCAAGTACGTCCGAACTAGCTTCTTTCAGGTCGAAATGCATAGAAAACACACCAGCAAGTTCCCATCGTGTTCATTTGCAAAGTTAGGTGTACTTGAGCTGTTAATGCAAAATCGCGCAAATGAGCCAAATTGAACGTTACAAAAGCCAAGTAGGTCCGAACTAGCTTCTTTCAGTTCGTAATGCATAGAAAACACACCAGCAAGTTCCCATCGTGTTCATTTGCAAAGTTAGGTGTACTTGAGCTGTTAATGCCAAATCGCGCAAATCAGCCAAATTGAACGTTACAAAAGCCAAGTACGTCCGAACTAGCTTCTTTCAGGTCGAAATGGATAGAAAACACACCAGCAAGTTCCCATCGTGTTCATTTGCAAAGTTAGGTGTACTTGAGCTGTTAATGCAAAATCGCACAAATGAGCCAAATTGAACGTTACAAAAGCCAAGTACGTCCGAACTAGCTTCTTTCAGGTCGAAATGCATAGAAAACACACCAGCAAGCGTCCATCGTGTTTCTCTCCCAAGTTAGGTGTACTTGAGCTGTTAATGCAAAATCACGCAAATGAGCCAAATTGAACGTAACAAAAGCCAAGTACGTCCGAACTAGCTTCTTTCAGGTCGAAATGCATAGAAAATACACCAGCAAGTTCCCATCGTGTTCATTTGCAAAGTTAGGTGTACTTGAGCTGTTAATGCAAAATCGCGCAAATGAGCCAAATTGAACGTTACAAAAGCCAAGTACGTCCGAACTAGCTTCTTTCAGGTCGAAATGCATAGAAAACACACCAGCAAGTTCCCATCGTGTTCATTTGCAAAGTTAGGTGTACTTGAGCTGTTAATGCAAAATCGCGCAAATGAGCCAAATTGAACGTTACAAAAGCCAAGTACGTCCGAACTAGCTTCTTTCAGGTCGAAATGCATAGAAAACACACCAGCAAGTTCCCATCGTGTTCATTTGCAAAGTTAAGTGTACTTGAGCTGTTAATGCAAAATCGCGCAAATGAGCCAAATTGAACGTTACAAAAGCCAAGTAGGTCCGAACTAGCTTCTTTCAGGTCGAAATGCATAGAAAACACACCAGCAAGTTCCCATCGTGTTCATTTGCAAAGTTAGGTGTACTTGAGCTGTTAATGCAAAATCGCGCAAATGAGCCAAATTGAACGTTACAAAAGCCAAGTACGTCCGAAATAGCTTCTTTCAGGTCGAAATGCATAGAAAACACACGAGCAAGCGTCCATCGTGTTTCTCTCCCTAGTTAGGTGTACTTGAGCTGTTAATGCAAAATCGCGCAAATGAGCCAAATTGAACGTTACAAAAGCCAAGTAGGTCCGAACTAGCTTCTTTCAGGTCGAAATGCATAGAAAACACACCAGCAAATTCCCATCGTGTTCATTTGCAAAGTTAGGTGTACTTGAGCTGTTAATGCAAAATCGCGCAAATGAGCCAAATTGAACGTTACAAAAGCCAAGCACGTCCGAACTAGCTTCTTTCAGGTCGAAATGCATAGAAAACACACCAGCAAGTTCCCATCGTGTTCATTTGCAAAGTTAGGTGTACTTGAGCTGTTAATGCCAAATCGCGCAAATCAGCCAAATTGAACGTTACAAAAGCCAAGTACGTCCGAATTAGCTTCTTTCAGGTCGAAATGCATAGAAAACACACCAGCAAGTTCCCATCGTGTTCAGTTGCAAAGTTTGGTGTACTTGAGCTGTTAATGCAAAATCGCGCAAATGAGCCAAATTGAACGTTACAAAAGCCAAGTACGTCCGAAATAGCTTCTTTCAGGTCGAAATGCATAGAAAACACACCAGCAAGCGTCCATCGTGTTTCTCTCCCAAGTTAGGTGTACTTGAGCTGTTAATGCAAAATCGCGCAAATGAGCCAAATTGAACGTTACAAAAGCCAAGTACGTCCGAACTAGCTTCTTTCAGGTCGAAATGCATAGAAAACACACCAGCAAGTTCCCATCGTGTTCATTTGCAAAGTTAGGTGTACTTGAGCTGTTAATGCCAAATCGCGCAAATCAGCCAAATTGAACGTTACAAAAGCCAAGTAGGTCCGAACTAGCTTCTTTCAGGTCGAAATGCATAGAAAACACACCAGCAAGTTCCCATCGTGTTCATTTGCAAAGTTAGGTGTACTTGAGCTGTTAATGCAAAATCGCGCAAATGAGCCAAATTGAACGTTACAAAAGCCAAGTAGGTCCGAACTAGCTTCTTTCAGGTCGAAATGCATAGAAAACACACCAGCAAGTTCCCATCGTGTTCATTTGCAAAGTTAGGTGTACTTGAGCTGTTAATGCAAAATCGCGCAAATGAGCCAAATTGAACGTTACAAAAGCCAAGTACGTCCGAAATAGCTTCTTTCAGGTCGAAATGCATAGAAAACACACCAGCAAGCGTCCATCGTGTTTCTCTCCCTAGTTAGGTGTACTTGAGCTGTTAATGCAAAATCGCGCAAATGAGCCAAATTGAACGTTACAAAAGCCAAGTAGGTCCGAACTAGCTTCTTTCAGGTCGAAATGCATAGAAAACACACCAGCAAGTTCCCATCGTGTTCATTTGCAAAGTTAGGTGTACTTGAGCTGTTAATGCAAAATCGCGCAAATGAGCCAAATTGAACGTTACAAAAGCCAAGCACGTCCGAACTAGCTTCTTTCAGGTCGAAATGCATAGAAAACACACCAGCAAGTTCCCATCGTGTTCATTTGCAAAGTTAGGTGTACTTGAGCTGTTAATGCCAAATCGCGCAAATCAGCCAAATTGAACGTTACAAAAGCCAAGTACGTCCGAATTAGCTTCTTTCAGGTCGAAATGCATAGAAAACACACCAGCAAGTTCCCATCGTGTTCAGTTGCAAAGTTAGGTGTACTTGAGCTGTTAATGCAAAATCGCGCAAATGAGCCAAATTGAACGTTACAAAAGCCAAGTACGTCCGAATTAGCTTCTTTCAGGTCGAAATGCATAGAAAACACACCAGCAAGTTCCCATCGTGTTCATTTGCAAAGTTAGGTGTACTTGAGCTGTTAATGCAAAATCGCGCAAATGAGCCAAATTGAACGTTACAAAAGCCAAGTACGTCCGAACTAGCTTCTTTCAGGTCGAAATGCATAGAAAACACACCAGCAAGTTCCCATCGTGTTCATTTGCAAAGTTAGGTGTACTTGAGCTGTTAATGCCAAATCGCGCAAATCAGCCAAATTGAACGTTACAAAAGCCAAGTACGTCCGAAATAGCTTCTTTCAGGTCGAAATGCATAGAAAACACACCAGCAAGTTCCCATCGTGTTCATTTGCAAAGTTAGGTGTACTTGAGCTGTTAATGCAAAATCGCGCAAATGAGCCAAATTGAACGTTACAAAAGCCAAGTACGTCCGAACTAGCTTCTTTCAGGTCGAAATGCATAGAAAACACACCAGCAAGTTCCCATCGTGTTCATTTGCAAAGTTAGGTGTACTTGAGCTGTTAATGCCAAATCGCACAAATCAGCCAAATTGAACGTTGCAAAAGCCAAGTACGTCCGAATTAGCTTCTTTCAGGTCGAAATGCATAGAAAACACACCAGCAAGTTCCCATCGTGTTCATTTGCAAAGTTAGGTGTACTTGAGCTGTTAATGCAAAATCGCGCAAATGAGCCAAATTGAACGTTACAAAAGCCAAGTAGGTCCGAACTAGCTTCTTTCAGGTCGAAATGCATAGAAAACACACCAGCAAGTTCCCATCGTGTTCATTTGCAAAGTTTGGTGTACTTGAGATGTTAATGCAAAATCGCGCAAATGAGCCAAATTGAACGTTACAAAAGCCAAGTACGTCCGAAATACCTTCTTTCAGGTCGAAATGCATAGAAAACACACCAGCAAGCGTCCATCGTGTTTCTCTCCCAAGTTAGGTGTACTTGAGCTGTTAATGCAAAATCGCGCAAATGAGCCAAATTGAACGTTACAAAAGCCAAGTAGGTCCGAACTAGCTTCTTTCAGGTCAAAATGCATACAAAACACACCAGCAAGCGTCCATCGTGTTTCTCTCCCAAGTTAGGTGTACTTGAGCTGTTAATGCAAAATCGCGCAAATGAGCCAAATTGAACGTTACAAAAGCCAAGTAGGTCCGAACTAGCTTCTTTCAGGTCAAAATGCATACAAAACACACCAGCAAGTTCCCATCGTGTTCATTTGCAAAGTTAGGTGTACTTGAGCTGTTAATGCAAAATCGCGCAAATGAGCCAAATTGAACGTTACAAAAGCCAAGCACGTCCGAACTAGCTTCTTTCAGGTCGAAATGCATAGAAAACACACCAGCAAGTTCCCATCGTGTTCATTTGCAAAGTTAGGTGTACATGAGCTGTTAATGCAAAATCGCGCAAATGAGCCAAATTGAACGTTACAAAAGCCAAGTACGTCCGAACTAGCTTCTTTCAGGTCGAAATGCATAGAAAACACACCAGCAAGTTCCCATCGTGTTCATTTGCAAAGTTAGGTGTACTTGAGCTGTTAATGCAAAATCGCGCAAATGAGCCAAATTGAACGTTACAAAAGCCAAGTACGTCCGAACTAGCTTCTTTCAGGTCGAAATGCATAGAAAACACACCAGCAAGCGTCCATCGTGTTTCTCTCCTAAGTTAGGTGTACTTGAGCTGTTAATGCAAAATCGCGCAAATGAGCCAAATTGAACGTTACAAAAGCCAAGTACGTCCGAACTAGCTTCTTTCAGGTCGAAATGCATAGAAAACACACCAGCAAGCGTCCATCGTGTTTCTCTCCCAAGTTAGGTGTACTTGAGCTGTTAATGCAAAATCGCGCAAATGAGCCAAATTGAACGTTACAAAAGCCAAGTACTTCCGAACAAGCTTCTTTCAGGTCGAAATGCATAGAAAACACACCAGCAAGTTCCCATTGTGTTCATTTGCAAAGTTAGGTGTACTTGAGCTGTTAATGCAAAATCGCGCAAATGAGCCAAATTGAACGTTACAAAAGCCAAGTACGTCCGAAATAGCTTCTTTCAGGTCGAAATGCATAGAAAACACACCAGCAAGCGTCCATCGTGTTTCTCTCCCAAGTTAGGTGTACTTGAGCTGTTAATGCAAAATCGCGCAAATGAGCCAAATTGAACGTTACAAAAGCCAAGTACTTCCGAACAAGCTTCTTTCAGGTCGAAATGCATAGAAAACACACCAGCAAGTTCCCATCGTGTTCATTTGCAAAGTTAGGTGTACTTGAGCTGTTAATGCCAAATCGCGCAAATGAGCCAAATTGAACGTTACAAAAGCCAAGTACGTCCGAAATAGCTTCTTTCAGGTCGAAATGCATAGAAAACACACCAGCAAGCGTCCATCGTGTTTCTCTCCCAAGTTAGGTGTACTTGAGCTGTTAATGCAAAATCGCGCAAATGAGCCATATTGAACGTTACAAAAGCCAAGTAGGTCCGAACTAGCTTCTTTCAGGTCGAAATGCATAGAAAACACACCAGCAAGTTCCCATAGTGTTCATTTGCAAAGTTAGGTGTACTTGAGCTGTTAATGCAAAATCGCGCAAATGAGCCAAATTGAACGTTACAAAAGCCAAGTACGTCCGAACTAGCTTCTTTCAGGTCGAAATGCATAGAAAACACACCAGCAAGTTCCCATCGTGTTCATTTGCAAACTTAGGTGTACTTGAGCTGTTAATGCCAAATCGCGCAAATCAGCCAAATTGAACGTTACAAAAGCAAACAACGTCCGAATTAGCTTCTTTCAGGTCGAAATGCATAGAAAACACACCAGCAAGTTCCCATCGTGTTCATTTGCAAAGTTAGGTGTACTTGAGCTGTTAATGCAAAATCGCGCAAATGAGCCAAATTGAACGTTACAAAAGCCAAGTACGTCCGAACTAGCTTCTTTCAGGTCGAAATGCATAGAAAACACACCAGCAAGTTCCCATCGTGTTCATTTGCAAAGTTAAGTGTACTTGAGCTGTTAATGCAAAATCGCGCAAATGAGCCAAATTGAACGTTACAAAAGCCAAGTAGGTCCGAACTAGCTTCTTTCAGGTCGAAATGCATAGAAAACACACCAGCAAGTTCCCATCGTGTTCATTTGCAAAGTTAGGTGTACTTGAGCTGTTAATGCAAAATCGCGCAAATGAGCCAAATTGAACGTTACAAAAGCCAAGTACGTCCGAAATAGCTTCTTTCAGGTCGAAATGCATAGAAAACACACGAGCAAGCGTCCATCGTGTTTCTCTCCCTAGTTAGGTGTACTTGAGCTGTTAATGCAAAATCGCGCAAATGAGCCAAATTGAACGTTACAAAAGCCAAGTAGGTCCGAACTAGCTTCTTTCAGGTCGAAATGCATAGAAAACACACCAGTAAATTCCCATCGTGTTCATTTGCAAAGTTAGGTGTACTTGAGCTGTTAATGCAAAATCGCGCAAATGAGCCAAATTGAACGTTACAAAAGCCAAGCACGTCCGAACTAGCTTCTTTCAGGTCGAAATGCATAGAAAACACACCAGCAAGTTCCCATCGTGTTCATTTGCAAAGTTAGGTGTACTTGAGCTGTTAATGCCAAATCGCGCAAATCAGCCAAATTGAACGTTACAAAAGCCAAGTACGTCCGAATTAGCTTCTTTCAGGTCGAAATGCATAGAAAACACACCAGCAAGTTCCCATCGTGTTCAGTTGCAAAGTTTGGTGTACTTGAGCTGTTAATGCAAAATCGCGCAAATGAGCCAAATTGAACGTTACAAAAGCCAAGTACGTCCGAAATAGCTTCTTTCAGGTCGAAATGCATAGAAAACACACCAGCAAGCGTCCATCGTGTTTCTCTCCCAAGTTAGGTGTACTTGAGCTGTTAATGCAAAATCGCGCAAATGAGCCAAATTGAACGTTACAAAAGCCAAGTACGTCCGAACTAGCTTCTTTCAGGTCGAAATGCATAGAAAACACACCAGCAAGTTCCCATCGTGTTCATTTGCAAAGTTAGGTGTACTTGAGCTGTTAATGCCAAATCGCGCAAATCAGCCAAATTGAACGTTACAAAAGCCAAGTAGGTCCGAACTAGCTTCTTTCAGGTCGAAATGCATAGAAAACACACCAGCAAGTTCCCATCGTGTTCATTTGCAAAGTTAGGTGTACTTGAGCTGTTAATGCAAAATCGCGCAAATGAGCCAAATTGAACGTTACAAAAGCCAAGTAGGTCCGAACTAGCTTCTTTCAGGTCGAAATGCATAGAAAACACACCAGCAAGTTCCCATCGTGTTCATTTGCAAAGTTAGGTGTACTTGAGCTGTTAATGCAAAATCGCGCAAATGAGCCAAATTGAACGTTACAAAAGCCAAGTACGTCCGAAATAGCTTCTTTCAGGTCGAAATGCATAGAAAACACACCAGCAAGCGTCCATCGTGTTTCTCTCCCTAGTTAGGTGTACTTGAGCTGTTAATGCAAAATCGCGCAAATGAGCCAAATTGAACGTTACAAAAGCCAAGTAGGTCCGAACTAGCTTCTTTCAGGTCGAAATGCATAGAAAACACACCAGCAAGTTCCCATCGTGTTCATTTGCAAAGTTAGGTGTACTTGAGCTGTTAATGCAAAATCGCGCAAATGAGCCAAATTGAACGTTACAAAAGCCAAGCACGTCCGAACTAGCTTCTTTCAGGTCGAAATGCATAGAAAACACACCAGCAAGTTCCCATCGTGTTCATTTGCAAAGTTAGGTGTACTTGAGCTGTTAATGCCAAATCGCGCAAATCAGCCAAATTGAACGTTACAAAAGCCAAGTACGTCCGAATTAGCTTCTTTCAGGTCGAAATGCATAGAAAACACACCAGCAAGTTCCCATCGTGTTCAGTTGCAAAGTTAGGTGTACTTGAGCTGTTAATGCAAAATCGCGCAAATGACCCAAATTGAACGTTACAAAAGCCAAGTACGTCCGAATTAGCTTCTTTCAGGTCGAAATGCATAGAAAACACACCAGCAAGTTCCCATCGTGTTCATTTGCAAAGTTAGGTGTACTTGAGCTGTTAATGCAAAATCGCGCAAATGAGCCAAATTGAACGTTACAAAAGCCAAGTACGTCCGAACTAGCTTCTTTCAGGTCGAAATGCATAGAAAACACACCAGCAAGTTCCCATCGTGTTCATTTGCAAACTTAGGTGTACTTGAGCTGTTAATGCCAAATCGCGCAAATCAGCCAAATTGAACGTTACAAAAGCAAACAACGTCCGAATTAGCTTCTTTCAGGTCGAAATGCATAGAAAACACACCAGCAAGTTCCCATCGTGTTCATTTGCAAAGTTAGGTGTACTTGAGCTGTTAATGCAAAATCGCGCAAATGAGCCAAATTGAACGTTACAAAAGCCAAGTACGTCCGAACTAGCTTCTTTCAGGTCGAAATGCATAGAAAACACACCAGCAAGTTCCCATCGTGTTCATTTGCAAAGTTAGGTGTACTTGAGCTGTTAATGCCAAATCGCACAAATCAGCCAAATTGAACGTTGCAAAAGCCAAGTACGTCCGAATTAGCTTCTTTCAGGTCGAAATGCATAGAAAACACACCAGCAAGTTCCCATCGTGTTCATTTGCAAAGTTAGGTGTACTTGAGCTGTTAATGCAAAATCGCGCAAATGAGCCAAATTGAACGTTACAAAAGCCAAGTAGGTCCGAACTAGCTTCTTTCAGGTCGAAATGCATAGAAAACACACCAGCAAGTTCCCATCGTGTTCATTTGCAAAGTTTGGTGTACTTGAGATGTTAATGCAAAATCGCGCAAATGAGCCAAATTGAACGTTACAAAAGCCAAGTACGTCCGAAATACCTTCTTTCAGGTCGAAATGCATAGAAAACACACCAGCAAGCGTCCATCGTGTTTCTCTCCCAAGTTAGGTGTACTTGAGCTGTTAATGCAAAATCGCGCAAATGAGCCAAATTGAACGTTACAAAAGCCAAGTAGGTCCGAACTAGCTTCTTTCAGGTCAAAATGCATACAAAACACACCAGCAAGTTCCCATCGTGTTCATTTGCAAAGTTAGGTGTACTTGAGCTGTTAATGCAAAATCGCGCAAATGAGCCAAATTGAACGTTACAAAAGCCAAGCACGTCCGAACTAGCTTCTTTCAGGTCGAAATGCATAGAAAACACACCAGCAAGTTCCCATCGTGTTCATTTGCAAAGTTAGGTGTACATGAGCTGTTAATGCCAAATCGCGCAAATGAGCCAAATTGAACGTTACAAAAGCCAAGTACGTCCGAAATAGCTTCTTTCAGGTCGAAATGCATAGAAAACACACCAGCAAGTTCCCATCGTGTTCATTTGCAAAGTTAGGTGTACTTGAGCTGTTAATGCAAAATCGCGCAAATGAGCCAAATTGAACGTTACAAAAGCCAAGTACGTCCGAACTAGCTTCTTTCAGGTCGAAATGCATAGAAAACACACCAGCAAGTTCCCATCGTGTTCATTTGCAAAGTTAGGTGTACTTGAGCTGTTAATGCAAAATCGCGCAAATGAGCCAAATTGAACGTTACAAAAGCCAAGTACGTCCGAACTAGCTTCTTTCAGGTCGAAATGCATAGAAAACACACCAGCAAGCGTCCATCGTGTTTCTCTCCTAAGTTAGGTGTACTTGAGCTGTTAATGCAAAATCGCGCAAATGAGCCAAATTGAACGTTACAAAAGCCAAGTACGTCCGAACTAGCTTCTTTCAGGTCGAAATGCATAGAAAACACACCAGCAAGCGTCCATCGTGTTTCTCTCCCAAGTTAGGTGTACTTGAGCTGTTAATGCAAAATCGCGCAAATGAGCCAAATTGAACGTTACAAAAGCCAAGTACTTCCGAACAAGCTTCTTTCAGGTCGAAATGCATAGAAAACACACCAGCAAGTTCCCATTGTGTTCATTTGCAAAGTTAGGTGTACTTGAGCTGTTAATGCAAAATCGCGCAAATGAGCCAAATTGAACGTTACAAAAGCCAAGTACGTCCGAAATAGCTTCTTTCAGGTCGAAATGCATAGAAAACACACCAGCAAGCGTCCATCGTGTTTCTCTCCCAAGTTAGGTGTACTTGAGCTGTTAATGCAAAATCGCGCAAATGAGCCAAATTGAACGTTACAAAAGCCAAGTACTTCCGAACAAGCTTCTTTCAGGTCGAAATGCATAGAAAACACACCAGCAAGTTCCCATCGTGTTCATTTGCAAAGTTAGGTGTACTTGAGCTGTTAATGCCAAATCGCGCAAATGAGCCAAATTGAACGTTACAAAAGCCAAGTACGTCCGAAATAGCTTCTTTCAGGTCGAAATGCATAGAAAACACACCAGCAAGCGTCCATCGTGTTTCTCTCCCAAGTTAGGTGTACTTGAGCTGTTAATGCAAAATCGCGCAAATGAGCCATATTGAACGTTACAAAAGCCAAGTAGGTCCGAACTAGCTTCTTTCAGGTCGAAATGCATAGAAAACACACCAGCAAGTTCCCATAGTGTTCATTTGCAAAGTTAGGTGTACTTGAGCTGTTAATGCAAAATCGCGCAAATGAGCCAAATTGAACGTTACAAAAGCCAAGTACGTCCGAACTAGCTTCTTTCAGGTCGAAATGCATAGAAAACACACCAGCAAGTTCCCATCGTGTTCATTTGCAAACTTAGGTGTACTTGAGCTGTTAATGCCAAATCGCGCAAATCAGCCAAATTGAACGTTACAAAAGCAAACAACGTCCGAATTAGCTTCTTTCAGGTCGAAATGCATAGAAAACACACCAGCAAGTTCCCATCGTGTTCATTTGCAAAGTTAGGTGTACTTGAGCTGTTAATGCAAAATCGCGCAAATGAGCCAAATTGAACGTTACAAAAGCCAAGTAGGTCCGAACTAGCTTCTTTCAGTTCGTAATGCATAGAAAACACACCAGCAAGTTCCCATCGTGTTCATTTGCAAAGTTAGGTGTACTTGAGCTGTTAATGCCAAATCGCGCAAATCAGCCAAATTGAACGTTACAAAAGCCAAGTACGTCCGAACTAGCTTCTTTCAGGTCGAAATGGATAGAAAACACACCAGCAAGTTCCCATCGTGTTCATTTGCAAAGTTAGGTGTACTTGAGCTGTTAATGCAAAATCGCACAAATGAGCCAAATTGAACGTTACAAAAGCCAAGTACGTCCGAACTAGCTTCTTTCAGGTCGAAATGCATAGAAAACACACCAGCAAGCGTCCATCGTGTTTCTCTCCCAAGTTAGGTGTACTTGAGCTGTTAATGCAAAATCACGCAAATGAGCCAAATTGAACGTTACAAAAGCCAAGTACGTCCGAACTAGCTTCTTTCAGGTCGAAATGCATAGAAAACACACCAGCAAGTTCCCATCGTGTTCATTTGCAAAGTTAGGTGTACTTGAGCTGTTAATGCAAAATCGCGCAAATGAGCCAAATTGAACGTTACAAAAGCCAAGTACGTCCGAACTAGCTTCTTTCAGGTCGAAATGCATAGAAAACACACCAGCAAGTTCCCATCGTGTTCATTTGCAAAGTTAGGTGTACTTGAGCTGTTAATGCAAAATCGCGCAAATGAGCCAAATTGAACGTTACAAAAGCCAAGTACGTCCGAACTAGCTTCTTTCAGGTCGAAATGCATAGAAAACACACCAGCAAGTTCCCATCGTGTTCATTTGCAAAGTTAAGTGTACTTGAGCTGTTAATGCAAAATCGCGCAAATGAGCCAAATTGAACGTTACAAAAGCCAAGTAGGTCCGAACTAGCTTCTTTCAGGTCGAAATGCATAGAAAACACACCAGCAAGTTCCCATCGTGTTCATTTGCAAAGTTAGGTGTACTTGAGCTGTTAATGCAAAATCGCGCAAATGAGCCAAATTGAACGTTACAAAAGCCAAGTACGTCCGAAATAGCTTCTTTCAGGTCGAAATGAATAGAAAACACACCAGCAAGCGTCCATCGTGTTTCTCTCCCTAGTTAGGTGTACTTGAGCTGTTAATGCAAAATCGCGCAAATGAGCCAAATTGAACGTTACAAAAGCCAAGTAGGTCCGAACTAGCTTCTTTCAGGTCGAAATGCATAGAAAACACACCAGCAAATTCCCATCGTGTTCATTTGCAAAGTTAGGTGTACTTGAGCTGTTAATGCAAAATCGCGCAAATGAGCCAAATTGAACGTTACAAAAGCCAAGCACGTCCGAACTAGCTTCTTTCAGGTCGAAATGCATAGAAAACACACCAGCAAGTTCCCATCGTGTTCATTTGCAAAGTTAGGTGTACTTGAGCTGTTAATGCCAAATCGCGCAAATCAGCCAAATTGAACGTTACAAAAGCCAAGTACGTCCGAATTAGCTTCTTTCAGGTCGAAATGCATAGAAAACACACCAGCAAGTTCCCATCGTGTTCAGTTGCAAAGTTTGGTGTACTTGAGCTGTTAATGCAAAATCGCGCAAATGAGCCAAATTGAACGTTACAAAAGCCAAGTACGTCCGAAATAGCTTCTTTCAGGTCGAAATGCATAGAAAACACACCAGCAAGCGTCCATCGTGTTTCTCTCCCAAGTTAGGTGTACTTGAGCTGTTAATGCAAAATCGCGCAAATGAGCCAAATTGAACGTTACAAAAGCCAAGTACGTCCGAACTAGCTTCTTTCAGGTCGAAATGCATAGAAAACACACCAGCAAGTTCCCATCGTGTTCATTTGCAAAGTTAGGTGTACTTGAGCTGTTAATGCCAAATCGCGCAAATCAGCCAAATTGAACGTTACAAAAGCCAAGTAGGTCCGAACTAGCTTCTTTCAGGTCGAAATGCATAGAAAACACACCAGCAAGTTCCCATCGTGTTCATTTGCAAAGTTAGGTGTACTTGAGCTGTTAATGCAAAATCGCGCAAATGAGCCAAATTGAACGTTACAAAAGCCAAGTAGGTCCGAACTAGCTTCTTTCAGGTCGAAATGCATAGAAAACACACCAGCAAGTTCCCATCGTGTTCATTTGCAAAGTTAGGTGTACTTGAGCTGTTAATGCAAAATCGCGCAAATGAGCCAAATTGAACGTTACAAAAGCCAAGTACGTCCGAAATAGCTTCTTTCAGGTCGAAATGCATAGAAAACACACCAGCAAGCGTCCATCGTGTTTCTCTCCCTAGTTAGGTGTACTTGAGCTGTTAATGCAAAATCGCGCAAATGAGCCAAATTGAACGTTACAAAAGCCAAGTAGGTCCGAACTAGCTTCTTTCAGGTCGAAATGCATAGAAAACACACCAGCAAGTTCCCATCGTGTTCATTTGCAAAGTTAGGTGTACTTGAGCTGTTAATGCAAAATCGCGCAAATGAGCCAAATTGAACGTTACAAAAGCCAAGCACGTCCGAACTAGCTTCTTTCAGGTCGAAATGCATAGAAAACACACCAGCAAGTTCCCATCGTGTTCATTTGCAAAGTTAGGTGTACTTGAGCTGTTAATGCCAAATCGCGCAAATCAGCCAAATTGAACGTTACAAAAGCCAAGTACGTCCGAATTAGCTTCTTTCAGGTCGAAATGCATAGAAAACACACCAGCAAGTTCCCATCGTGTTCAGTTGCAAAGTTAGGTGTACTTGAGCTGTTAATGCAAAATCGCGCAAATGAGCCAAATTGAACGTTACAAAAGCCAAGTACGTCCGAATTAGCTTCTTTCAGGTCGAAATGCATAGAAAACACACCAGCAAGTTCCCATCGTGTTCATTTGCAAAGTTAGGTGTACTTGAGCTGTTAATGCCAAATCGCGCAAATCAGCCAAATTGAACGTTACAAAAGCCAAGTACGTCCGAAATAGCTTCTTTCAGGTCGAAATGCATAGAAAACACACCAGCAAGTTCCCATCGTGTTCATTTGCAAAGTTAGGTGTACTTGAGCTGTTAATGCAAAATCGCGCAAATGAGCCAAATTGAACGTTACAAAAGCCAAGTACGTCCGAACTAGCTTCTTTCAGGTCGAAATGCATAGAAAACACACCAGCAAGTTCCCATCGTGTTCATTTGCAAAGTTAGGTGTACTTGAGCTGTTAATGCCAAATCGCACAAATCAGCCAAATTGAACGTTGCAAAAGCCAAGTACGTCCGAATTAGCTTCTTTCAGGTCGAAATGCATAGAAAACACACCAGCAAGTTCCCATCGTGTTCATTTGCAAAGTTAGGTGTACTTGAGCTGTTAATGCAAAATCGCGCAAATGAGCCAAATTGAACGTTACAAAAGCCAAGTAGGTCCGAACTAGCTTCTTTCAGGTCGAAATGCATAGAAAACACACCAGCAAGTTCCCATCGTGTTCATTTGCAAAGTTTGGTGTACTTGAGCTGTTAATGCAAAATCGCGCAAATGAGCCAAATTGAACGTTACAAAAGCCAAGTACGTCCGAAATAGCTTCTTTCAGGTCGAAATGCATAGAAAACACACCAGCAAGCGTCCATCGTGTTTCTCTCCCTAGTTAGGTGTACTTGAGCTGTTAATGCAAAATCGCGCAAATGAGCCAAATTGAACGTTACAAAAGCCAAGTAGGTCCGAACTAGCTTCTTTCAGGTCGAAATGCATAGAAAACACACCAGCAAGTTCCCATCGTGTTCATTTGCAAAGTTAGGTGTACTTGAGCTGTTAATGCAAAATCGCGCAAATGAGCCAAATTGAACGTTACAAAAGCCAAGCACGTCCGAACTAGCTTCTTTCAGGTCGAAATGCATAGAAAACACACCAGCAAGTTCCCATCGTGTTCATTTGCAAAGTTAGGTGTACTTGAGCTGTTAATGCCAAATCGCGCAAATCAGCCAAATTGAACGTTACAAAAGCCAAGTACGTCCGAATTAGCTTCTTTCAGGTCGAAATGCATAGAAAACACACCAGCAAGTTCCCATCGTGTTCAGTTGCAAAGTTAGGTGTACTTGAGCTGTTAATGCAAAATCGCGCAAATGAGCCAAATTGAACGTTACAAAAGCCAAGTACGTCCGAATTAGCTTCTTTCAGGTCGAAATGCATAGAAAACACACCAGCAAGTTCCCATCGTGTTCATTTGCAAAGTTAGGTGTACTTGAGCTGTTAATGCAAAATCGCGCAAATGAGCCAAATTGAACGTTACAAAAGCCAAGTACGTCCGAACTAGCTTCTTTCAGGTCGAAATGCATAGAAAACACACCAGCAAGTTCCCATCGTGTTCATTTGCAAAGTTAGGTGTACTTGAGCTGTTAATGCCAAATCGCGCAAATCAGCCAAATTGAACGTTACAAAAGCCAAGTACGTCCGAAATAGCTTCTTTCAGGTCGAAATGCATAGAAAACACACCAGCAAGTTCCCATCGTGTTCATTTGCAAAGTTAGGTGTACTTGAGCTGTTAATGCAAAATCGCGCAAATGAGCCAAATTGAACGTTACAAAAGCCAAGTACGTCCGAACTAGCTTCTTTCAGGTCGAAATGCATAGAAAACACACCAGCAAGTTCCCATCGTGTTCATTTGCAAAGTTAGGTGTACTTGAGCTGTTAATGCCAAATCGCACAAATCAGCCAAATTGAACGTTGCAAAAGCCAAGTACGTCCGAATTAGCTTCTTTCAGGTCGAAATGCATAGAAAACACACCAGCAAGTTCCCATCGTGTTCATTTGCAAAGTTAGGTGTACTTGAGCTGTTAATGCAAAATCGCGCAAATGAGCCAAATTGAACGTTACAAAAGCCAAGTAGGTCCGAACTAGCTTCTTTCAGGTCGAAATGCATAGAAAACACACCAGCAAGTTCCCATCGTGTTCATTTGCAAAGTTTGGTGTACTTGAGATGTTAATGCAAAATCGCGCAAATGAGCCAAATTGAACGTTACAAAAGCCAAGTACGTCCGAAATACCTTCTTTCAGGTCGAAATGCATAGAAAACACACCAGCAAGCGTCCATCGTGTTTCTCTCCCAAGTTAGGTGTACTTGAGCTGTTAATGCAAAATCGCGCAAATGAGCCAAATTGAACGTTACAAAAGCCAAGTAGGTCCGAACTAGCTTCTTTCAGGTCAAAATGCATACAAAACACACCAGCAAGTTCCCATCGTGTTCATTTGCAAAGTTAGGTGTACTTGAGCTGTTAATGCAAAATCGCGCAAATGAGCCAAATTGAACGTTACAAAAGCCAAGCACGTCCGAACTAGCTTCTTTCAGGTCGAAATGCATAGAAAACACACCAGCAAGTTCCCATCGTGTTCATTTGCAAAGTTAGGTGTACATGAGCTGTTAATGCCAAATCGCGCAAATGAGCCAAATTGAACGTTACAAAAGCCAAGTACGTCCGAAATAGCTTCTTTCAGGTCGAAATGCATAGAAAACACACCAGCAAGTTCCCATCGTGTTCATTTGCAAAGTTAGGTGTACTTGAGCTGTTAATGCAAAATCGCGCAAATGAGCCAAATTGAACGTTACAAAAGCCAAGTACGTCCGAACTAGCTTCTTTCAGGTCGAAATGCATAGAAAACACACCAGCAAGTTCCCATCGTGTTCATTTGCAAAGTTAGGTGTACTTGAGCTGTTAATGCAAAATCGCGCAAATGAGCCAAATTGAACGTTACAAAAGCCAAGTACGTCCGAACTAGCTTCTTTCAGGTCGAAATGCATAGAAAACACACCAGCAAGCGTCCATCGTGTTTCTCTCCTAAGTTAGGTGTACTTGAGCTGTTAATGCAAAATCGCGCAAATGAGCCAAATTGAACGTTACAAAAGCCAAGTACGTCCGAACTAGCTTCTTTCAGGTCGAAATGCATAGAAAACACACCAGCAAGCGTCCATCGTGTTTCTCTCCCAAGTTAGGTGTACTTGAGCTGTTAATGCAAAATCGCGCAAATGAGCCAAATTGAACGTTACAAAAGCCAAGTACTTCCGAACAAGCTTCTTTCAGGTCGAAATGCATAGAAAACACACCAGCAAGTTCCCATCGTGTTCATTTGCAAAGTTAGGTGTACTTGAGCTGTTAATGCAAAATCGCGCAAATGAGCCAAATTGAACGTTACAAAAGCCAAGTACGTCCGAAATACCTTCTTTCAGGTCGAAATGCATAGAAAACACACCAGCAAGCGTCCATCGTGTTCATTTGCAAAGTTAGGTGTACTTGAGCTGTTAATGCAAAATCGCGCAAATGAGCCAAATTGAACGTTACAAAAGCCAAGTACGTCCGAACTAGCTTCTTTCAGGTCGAAATGCATAGAAAACACACCAGCAAGTTCCCATCGTGTTCATTTGCAAAGTTAGGTGTACTTGAGCTGTTAATGCCAAATCGCACAAATCAGCCAAATTGAACGTTGCAAAAGCCAAGTACGTCCGAATTAGCTTCTTTCAGGTCGAAATGCATAGAAAACACACCAGCAAGTTCCCATCGTGTTCATTTGCAAAGTTAGGTGTACTTGAGCTGTTAATGCAAAATCGCGCAAATGAGCCAAATTGAACGTTACAAAAGCCAAGTAGGTCCGAACTAGCTTCTTTCAGGTCGAAATGCATAGAAAACACACCAGCAAGTTCCCATCGTGTTCATTTGCAAAGTTTGGTGTACTTGAGATGTTAATGCAAAATCGCGCAAATGAGCCAAATTGAACGTTACAAAAGCCAAGTACGTCCGAAATACCTTCTTTCAGGTCGAAATGCATAGAAAACACACCAGCAAGCGTCCATCGTGTTTCTCTCCCAAGTTAGGTGTACTTGAGCTGTTAATGCAAAATCGCGCAAATGAGCCAAATTGAACGTTACAAAAGCCAAGTAGGTCCGAACTAGCTTCTTTCAGGTCAAAATGCATACAAAACACACCAGCAAGTTCCCATCGTGTTCATTTGCAAAGTTAGGTGTACTTGAGCTGTTAATGCAAAATCGCGCAAATGAGCCAAATTGAACGTTACAAAAGCCAAGCACGTCCGAACTAGCTTCTTTCAGGTCGAAATGCATAGAAAACACACCAGCAAGTTCCCATCGTGTTCATTTGCAAAGTTAGGTGTACATGAGCTGTTAATGCCAAATCGCGCAAATGAGCCAAATTGAACGTTACAAAAGCCAAGTACGTCCGAAATAGCTTCTTTCAGGTCGAAATGCATAGAAAACACACCAGCAAGTTCCCATCGTGTTCATTTGCAAAGTTAGGTGTACTTGAGCTGTTAATGCAAAATCGCGCAAATGAGCCAAATTGAACGTTACAAAAGCCAAGTACGTCCGAACTAGCTTCTTTCAGGTCGAAATGCATAGAAAACACACCAGCAAGTTCCCATCGTGTTCATTTGCAAAGTTAGGTGTACTTGAGCTGTTAATGCAAAATCGCGCAAATGAGCCAAATTGAACGTTACAAAAGCCAAGTACGTCCGAACTAGCTTCTTTCAGGTCGAAATGCATAGAAAACACACCAGCAAGCGTCCATCGTGTTTCTCTCCTAAGTTAGGTGTACTTGAGCTGTTAATGCAAAATCGCGCAAATGAGCCAAATTGAACGTTACAAAAGCCAAGTACGTCCGAACTAGCTTCTTTCAGGTCGAAATGCATAGAAAACACACCAGCAAGCGTCCATCGTGTTTCTCTCCCAAGTTAGGTGTACTTGAGCTGTTAATGCAAAATCGCGCAAATGAGCCAAATTGAACGTTACAAAAGCCAAGTACTTCCGAACAAGCTTCTTTCAGGTCGAAATGCATAGAAAACACACCAGCAAGTTCCCATCGTGTTCATTTGCAAAGTTAGGTGTACTTGAGCTGTTAATGCAAAATCGCGCAAATGAGCCAAATTGAACGTTACAAAAGCCAAGTACGTCCGAAATACCTTCTTTCAGGTCGAAATGCATAGAAAACACACCAGCAAGCGTCCATCGTGTTCATTTGCAAAGTTAGGTGTACTTGAGCTGTTAATGCAAAATCGCGCAAATGAGCCAAATTGAACGTTACAAAAGCCAAGTACGTCCGAACTAGCTTCTTTCAGGTCGAAATGCATAGAAAACACACCAGCAAGCGTCCATCGTGTTTCTCTCCTAAGTTAGGTGTACTTGAGCTGTTAATGCAAAATCGCGCAAATGAGCCAAATTGAACGTTACAAAAGCCAAGTACGTCCGAACTAGCTTCTTTCAGGTCGAAATGCATAGAAAACACACCAGCAAGCGTCCATCGTGTTTCTCTCCCAAGTTAGGTGTACTTGAGCTGTTAATGCAAAATCGCGCAAATGAGCCAAATTGAACGTTACAAAAGCCAAGTACTTCCGAACAAGCTTCTTTCAGGTCGAAATGCATAGAAAACACACCAGCAAGTTCCCATTGTGTTCATTTGCAAAGTTAGGTGTACTTGAGCTGTTAATGCAAAATCGCGCAAATGAGCCAAATTGAACGTTACAAAAGCCAAGTACGTCCGAAATAGCTTCTTTCAGGTCGAAATGCATAGAAAACACACCAGCAAGCGTCCATCGTGTTTCTCTCCCAAGTTAGGTGTACTTGAGCTGTTAATGCAAAATCGCGCAAATGAGCCAAATTGAACGTTACAAAAGCCAAGTACTTCCGAACAAGCTTCTTTCAGGTCGAAATGCATAGAAAACACACCAGCAAGTTCCCATCGTGTTCATTTGCAAAGTTAGGTGTACTTGAGCTGTTAATGCCAAATCGCGCAAATGAGCCAAATTGAACGTTACAAAAGCCAAGTACGTCCGAAATAGCTTCTTTCAGGTCGAAATGCATAGAAAACACACCAGCAAGCGTCCATCGTGTTTCTCTCCCAAGTTAGGTGTACTTGAGCTGTTAATGCAAAATCGCGCAAATGAGCCATATTGAACGTTACAAAAGCCAAGTAGGTCCGAACTAGCTTCTTTCAGGTCGAAATGCATAGAAAACACACCAGCAAGTTCCCATAGTGTTCATTTGCAAAGTTAGGTGTACTTGAGCTGTTAATGCAAAATCGCGCAAATGAGCCAAATTGAACGTTACAAAAGCCAAGTACGTCCGAACTAGCTTCTTTCAGGTCGAAATGCATAGAAAACACACCAGCAAGTTCCCATCGTGTTCATTTGCAAACTTAGGTGTACTTGAGCTGTTAATGCCAAATCGCGCAAATCAGCCAAATTGAACGTTACAAAAGCAAACAACGTCCGAATTAGCTTCTTTCAGGTCGAAATGCATAGAAAACACACCAGCAAGTTCCCATCGTGTTCATTTGCAAAGTTAGGTGTACTTGAGCTGTTAATGCAAAATCGCGCAAATGAGCCAAATTGAACGTTACAAAAGCCAAGTAGGTCCGAACTAGCTTCTTTCAGTTCGTAATGCATAGAAAACACACCAGCAAGTTCCCATCGTGTTCATTTGCAAAGTTAGGTGTACTTGAGCTGTTAATGCCAAATCGCGCAAATCAGCCAAATTGAACGTTACAAAAGCCAAGTACGTCCGAACTAGCTTCTTTCAGGTCGAAATGGATAGAAAACACACCAGCAAGTTCCCATCGTGTTCATTTGCAAAGTTAGGTGTACTTGAGCTGTTAATGCAAAATCGCACAAATGAGCCAAATTGAACGTTACAAAAGCCAAGTACGTCCGAACTAGCTTCTTTCAGGTCGAAATGCATAGAAAACACACCAGCAAGCGTCCATCGTGTTTCTCTCCCAAGTTAGGTGTACTTGAGCTGTTAATGCAAAATCACGCAAATGAGCCAAATTGAACGTTACAAAAGCCAAGTACGTCCGAACTAGCTTCTTTCAGGTCGAAATGCATAGAAAACACACCAGCAAGTTCCCATCGTGTTCATTTGCAAAGTTAGGTGTACTTGAGCTGTTAATGCAAAATCGCGCAAATGAGCCAAATTGAACGTTACAAAAGCCAAGTACGTCCGAACTAGCTTCTTTCAGGTCGAAATGCATAGAAAACACACCAGCAAGTTCCCATCGTGTTCATTTGCAAAGTTAGGTGTACTTGAGCTGTTAATGCAAAATCGCGCAAATGAGCCAAATTGAACGTTACAAAAGCCAAGTACGTCCGAACTAGCTTCTTTCAGGTCGAAATGCATAGAAAACACACCAGCAAGTTCCCATCGTGTTCATTTGCAAAGTTAAGTGTACTTGAGCTGTTAATGCAAAATCGCGCAAATGAGCCAAATTGAACGTTACAAAAGCCAAGTAGGTCCGAACTAGCTTCTTTCAGGTCGAAATGCATAGAAAACACACCAGCAAGTTCCCATCGTGTTCATTTGCAAAGTTAGGTGTACTTGAGCTGTTAATGCAAAATCGCGCAAATGAGCCAAATTGAACGTTACAAAAGCCAAGTAGGTCCGAACTAGCTTCTTTCAGGTCAAAATGCATACAAAACACACCAGCAAGTTCCCATCGTGTTCATTTGCAAAGTTAGGTGTACTTGAGCTGTTAATGCAAAATCGCGCAAATGAGCCAAATTGAACGTTACAAAAGCCAAGCACGTCCGAACTAGCTTCTTTCAGGTCGAAATGCATAGAAAACACACCAGCAAGTTCCCATCGTGTTCATTTGCAAAGTTAGGTGTACATGAGCTGTTAATGCCAAATCGCGCAAATCAGCCAAATTGAACGTTACAAAAGCCAAGTACGTCCGAAATAGCTTCTTTCAGGTCGAAATGCATAGAAAACACACCAGCAAGCGTCCATCGTGTTTCTCTCCCAAGTTAGGTGTACTTGAGCTGTTAATGCAAAATCGCGCAAATGAGCCAAATTGAACGTTACAAAAGCCAAGTACGTCCGAACTAGCTTCTTTCAGGTCGAAATGCATAGAAAACACACCAGCAAGTTCCCATCGTGTTCATTTGCAAAGTTAGGTGTACTTGAGCTGTTAATGCAAAATCGCGCAAATGAGCCAAATTGAACGTTACAAAAGCCAAGTACGTCCGAACTAGCTTCTTTCAGGTCGAAATGGATAGAAAACACACCAGCAAGTTCCCATCGTGTTCATTTGCAAAGTTAGGTGTACTTGAGCTGTTAATGCAAAATCGCACAAATGAGCCAAATTGAACGTTACAAAAGCCAAGTACGTCCGAACTAGCTTCTTTCAGGTCGAAATGCATAGAAAACAAACCAGCAAGCGTCCATCGTGTTTCTCTCCCAAGTTAGGTGTACTTGAGCTGTTAATGCAAAATCGCGCAAATGAGCCAAATTGAACGTTACAAAAGCCAAGTACGTCCGAACTAGCTTCTTTCAGGTCGAAATGCATAGAAAACACACCAGCAAGTTCCCATCGTGTTCATTTGCAAAGTTAGGTGTACTTGAGCTGTTAATGCAAAATCGCGCAAATGAGCCAAATTGAACGTTACAAAAGCCAAGTACGTCCGAACTAGCTTCTTTCAGGTCGAAATGCATAGAAAACACACCAGCAAGTTCCCATCGTGTTCATTTGCAAAGTTAGGTGTACTTGAGCTGTTAATGCAAAATCGCGCAAATGAGCCAAATTGAACGTTACAAAAGCCAAGTACGTCCGAACTAGCTTCTTTCAGGTCGAAATGCATAGAAAACACACCAGCAAGTTCCCATCGTGTTCATTTGCAAAGTTAAGTGTACTTGAGCTGTTAATGCAAAATCGCGCAAATGAGCCAAATTGAACGTTACAAAAGCCAAGTAGGTCCGAACTAGCTTCTTTCAGGTCGAAATGCATAGAAAACACACCAGCAAGTTCCCATCGTGTTCATTTGCAAAGTTAGGTGTACTTGAGCTGTTAATGCAAAATCGCGCAAATGAGCCAAATTGAACGTTACAAAAGCCAAGTACGTCCGAAATAGCTTCTTTCAGGTCGAAATGCATAGAAAACACACCAGCAAGCGTCCATCGTGTTTCTCTCCCTAGTTAGGTGTACTTGAGCTGTTAATGCAAAATCGCGCAAATGAGCCAAATTGAACGTTACAAAAGCCAAGTAGGTCCGAACTAGCTTCTTTCAGGTCGAAATGCATAGAAAACACACCAGCAAATTCCCATCGTGTTCATTTGCAAAGTTAGGTGTACTTGAGCTGTTAATGCAAAATCGCGCAAATCAGCCAAATTGAACGTTACAAAAGCCAAGTACGTCCGAATTAGCTTCTTTCAGGTCGAAATGCATAGAAAACACACCAGCAAGTTCCCATCGTGTTCAGTTGCAAAGTTTGGTGTACTTGAGCTGTTAATGCAAAATCGCGCAAATGAGCCAAATTGAACGTTACAAAAGCCAAGTACGTCCGAATTAGCTTCTTTCAGGTCGAAATGCATAGAAAACACACCAGCAAGTTCCCATCGTGTTCATTTGCAAAGTTAGGTGTACTTGAGCTGTTAATGCAAAATCGCGCAAATGAGCCAAATTGAACGTTACAAAAGCCAAGTACGTCCGAAATAGCTTCTTTCAGGTCGAAATGCATAGAAAACACACCAGCAAGCGTCCATCGTGTTTCTCTCCCTAGTTAGGTGTACTTGAGCTGTTAATGCAAAATCGCGCAAATGAGCCAAATTGAACGTTACAAAAGCCAAGTACGTCCGAAATAGCTTCTTTCAGGTCGAAATGCATAGAAAACACACCAGCAAGTTCCCATCGTGTTCATTTGCAAAGTTAGGTGTACTTGAGCTGTTAATGCCAAATCGCGCAAATCAGCCAAATTGAACGTTACAAAAGCCAAGTACGTCCGAACTAGCTTCTTTCAGGACGAAATGCATAGAAAACACACCAGCAAGTTCCCATCGTGTTCATTTGCAAAGTTAGGTGTACTTGAGCTGTTAATGCAAAATCGCGCAAATGAGCCAAATTGAACGTTACAAAAGCCAAGTAGGTCCGAACTAGCTTCTTTCAGGTCGAAATGCATAGAAAACACACCAGCAAGTTCCCATCGTGTTCATTTGCAAAGTTAGGTGTACTTGAGCTGTTAATGCAAAATCGCGCAAATGAGCCAAATTGAACGTTACAAAAGCCAAGTACGTCCGAAATAGCTTCTTTCAGGTCGAAATGCATAGAAAACACACCAGCAAGCGTCCATCGTGTTTCTCTCCCTAGTTAGGTGTACTTGAGCTGTTAATGCAAAATCGCGCAAATGAGCCAAATTGAACGTTACAAAAGCCAAGTAGGTCCGAACTAGCTTCTTTCAGGTCAAAATGCATACAAAACACACCAGCAAGTTCCCATCGTGTTCATTTGCAAAGTTAGGTGTACTTGAGCTGTTAATGCAAAATCGCGCAAATGAGCCAAATTGAACGTTACAAAAGCCAAGCACGTCCGAACTAGCTTCTTTCAGGTCGAAATGCATAGAAAACACACCAGCAAGTTCCCATCGTGTTCATTTGCAAAGTTAGGTGTACATGAGCTGTTAATGCCAAATCGCGCAAATCAGCCAAATTGAACGTTACAAAAGCCAAGTACGTCCGAAATAGCTTCTTTCAGGTCGAAATGCATAGAAAACACACCAGCAAGCGTCCATCGTGTTTCTCTCCCAAGTTAGGTGTACTTGAGCTGTTAATGCAAAATCGCGCAAATGAGCCAAATTGAACGTTACAAAAGCCAAGTACGTCCGAACTAGCTTCTTTCAGGTCGAAATGCATAGAAAACACACCAGCAAGTTCCCATCGTGTTCATTTGCAAAGTTAGGTGTACTTGAGCTGTTAATGCCAAATCGCGCAAATGAGCCAAATTGAACGTTACAAAAGCCAAGTACGTCCGAACTAGCTTCTTTCAGGTCGAAATGGATAGAAAACACACCAGCAAGTTCCCATCGTGTTCATTTTCAAAGTTAGGTGTACTTGAGCTGTTAATGCAAAATCGCACAAATGAGCCAAATTGAACGTTACAAAAGCCAAGTACGTCCGAACTAGCTTCTTTCAGGTCGAAATGCATAGAAAACACACCAGCAAGCGTCCATCGTGTTTCTCTCCCAAGTTAGGTGTACTTGAGCTGTTAATGCAAAATCGCGCAAATGAGCCAAATTGAACGTTACAAAAGCCAAGTACGTCCGAACTAGCTTCTTTCAGGTCGAAATGCATAGAAAACACACCAGCAAGTTCCCATCGTGTTCATTTGCAAAGTTAGGTGTACTTGGGCTGTTAATGCAAAATCGCGCAAATGAGCCAAATTGAACGTTACAAAAGCCAAGTACGTCCGAACTAGCTTCTTTCAGGTCGAAATGCATAGAAAACACACCAGCAAGTTCCCATCGTGTTCATTTGCAAAGTTAGGTGTACTTGAGCTGTTAATGCAAAATCGCGCAAATGAGCCAAATTGAACGTTAGAAATGCCAAGCACGTCCGAACTAGCTTCTTTCAGGTCGAAATGCATAGAAAACACACCAGCAAGTTCCCATCGTGTTCATTTGCAAAGTTAGGTGTACTTGAGCTGTTAATGCCAAATCGCGCAAATCAGCCAAATTGAACGTTACAAAAGCCAAGTACGTCCGAATTAGCTTCTTTCAGGTCGAAATGCATAGAAAACACACCAGCAAGTTCCCATCGTGTTCAGTTGCAAAGTTTGGTGTACTTGAGCTGTTAATGCAAAATCGCGCAAATGAGCCAAATTGAACGTTACAAAAGCCAAGTACGTCCGAATTAGCTTCTTTCAGGTCGAAATGCATAGAAAACACACCAGCAAGTTCCCATCGTGTTCATTTGCAAAGTTAGGTGTACTTGAGCTGTTAATGCAAAATCGCGCAAATGAGCCAAATTGAACGTTACAAAAGCCAAGTACGTCCGAACTAGCTTCTTTCAGGTCGAAATGCATAGAAAACACACCAGCAAGTTCCCATCGTGTTCATTTGCAAAGTTAGGTGTACTTGAGATGTTAATGCAAAATCGCGCAAATGAGCCAAATTGAACGTTACAAAAGCCAAGTACGTCCGAAATAGCTTCTTTCAGGTCGAAATGCATAGAAAACACACCAGCAAGCGTCCATCGTGTTTCTCTCCCAAGTTAGGTGTACTTGAGCTGTTAATGCAAAATCGCGCAAATCAGCCAAATTGAACGTTACAAAAGCCAAGTAGGTCCGAACTAGCTTCTTTCAGGTCAAAATGCATACAAAACACACCAGCAAGTTCCCATCGTGTTCATTTGCAAAGTTAGGTGTACTTGAGCTGTTAATGCAAAATCGCGCAAATGAGCCAAATTGAACGTTACAAAAGCCAAGCACGTCCGAACTAGCTTCTTTCAGGTCGAAATGCATAGAAAACACACCAGCAAGTTCCCATCGTGTTCATTTGCAAAGTTAGGTGTACATGAGCTGTTAATGCCAAATCGCGCAAATCAGCCAAATTGAACGTTACAAAAGCCAAGTACGTCCGAAATAGCTTCTTTCAGGTCGAAATGCATAGAAAACACACCAGCAAGCGTCCATCGTGTTTCTCTCCCAAGTTAGGTGTACTTGAGCTGTTAATGCAAAATCGCGCAAATGAGCCAAATTGAACGTTACAAAAGCCAAGTACGTCCGAACTAGCTTCTTTCAGGTCGAAATGCATAGAAAACACACCAGCAAGTTCCCATCGTGTTCATTTGCAAAGTTAGGTGTACTTGAGCTGTTAATGCAAAATCGCGCAAATGAGCCAAATTGAACGTTACAAAAGCCAAGTACGTCCGAACTAGCTTCTTTCAGGTCGAAATGGATAGAAAACACACCAGCAAGTTCCCATCGTGTTCATTTGCAAAGTTAGGTGTACTTGAGCTGTTAATGCAAAATCGCACAAATGAGCCAAATTGAACGTTACAAAAGCCAAGTACGTCCGAACTAGCTTCTTTCAGGTCGAAATGCATAGAAAACACACCAGCAAGCGTCCATCGTGTTTCTCTCCCAAGTTAGGTGTACTTGAGCTGTTAATGCAAAATCGCGCAAATGAGCCAAATTGAACGTTACAAAAGCCAAGTACGTCCGAACTAGCTTCTTTCAGGTCGAAATGCATAGAAAACACACCAGCAAGTTCCCATCGTGTTCATTTGCAAAGTTAGGTGTACTTGAGCTGTTAATGCAAAATCGCGCAAATGAGCCAAATTGAACGTTACAAAAGCCAAGTACGTCCGAACTAGCTTCTTTCAGGTCGAAATGCATAGAAAACACACCAGCAAGTTCCCATCGTGTTCATTTGCAAAGTTAGGTGTACTTGAGCTGTTAATGCAAAATCGCGCAAATGAGCCAAATTGAACGTTACAAAAGCCAAGCACGTCCGAACTAGCTTCTTTCAGGTCGAAATGCATAGAAAACACACCAGCAAGTTCCCATCGTGTTCATTTGCAAAGTTAGGTGTACTTGAGCTGTTAATGCAAAATCGCGCAAATCAGCCAAATTGAACGTTACAAAAGCCAAGTACGTCCGAATTAGCTTCTTTCAGGTCGAAATGCATAGAAAACACACCAGCAAGTTCCCATCGTGTTCAGTTGCAAAGTTTGGTGTACTTGAGCTGTTAATGCAAAATCGCGCAAATGAGCCAAATTGAACGTTACAAAAGCCAAGTACGTCCGAATTAGCTTCTTTCAGGTCGAAATGCATAGAAAACACACCAGCAAGTTCCCATCGTGTTCATTTGCAAAGTTAGGTGTACTTGAGCTGTTAATGCAAAATCGCGCAAATGAGCCAAATTGAACGTTACAAAAGCCAAGTACGTCCGAAATAGCTTCTTTCAGGTCGAAATGCATAGAAAACACACCAGCAAGCGTCCATCGTGTTTCTCTCCCAAGTTAGGTGTACTTGAGCTGTTAATGCAAAATCGCGCAAATGAGCCAAATTGAACGTTACAAAAGCCAAGTACGTCCGAACTAGCTTCTTTCAGGTCGAAATGCATAGAAAACACACCAGCAAGTTCCCATCGTGTTCATTTGCAAAGTTAGGTGTACTTGAGCTGTTAATGCCAAATCGCGCAAATCAGCCAAATTGAACGTTACAAAAGCCAAGTACGTCCGAACTAGCTTCTTTCAGGTCGAAATGCATAGAAAACACACCAGCAAGTTCCCATCGTGTTCATTTGCAAAGTTAGGTGTACTTGAGCTGTTAATGCAAAATCGCGCAAATGAGCCAAATTGAACGTTACAAAAGCCAAGTAGGTCCGAACTAGCTTCTTTCAGGTCGAAATGCATAGAAAACACACCAGCAAGTTCCCATCGTGTTCATTTGCAAAGTTAGGTGTACTTGAGCTGTTAATGCAAAATCGCGCAAATGAGCCAAATTGAACGTTACAAAAGCCAAGTACGTCCGAAATAGCTTCTTTCAGGTCGAAATGCATAGAAAACACACCAGCAAGCGTCCATCGTGTTTCTCTCCCTAGTTAGGTGTACTTGAGCTGTTAATGCAAAATCGCGCAAATGAGCCAAATTGAACGTTACAAAAGCCAAGTAGGTCCGAACTAGCTTCTTTCAGGTCGAAATGCATAGAAAACACACCAGCAAGTTCCCATCGTGTTCATTTGCAAAGTTAGGTGTACTTGAGCTGTTAATGCAAAATCGCGCAAATGAGCCAAATTGAACGTTACAAAAGCCAAGCACGTCCGAACTAGCTTCTTTCAGGTCGAAATGCATAGAAAACACACCAGCAAGTTCCCATCGTGTTCATTTGCAAAGTTAGGTGTACTTGAGCTGTTAATGCCAAATCGCGCAAATCAGCCAAATTGAACGTTACAAAAGCCAAGTACGTCCGAATTAGCTTCTTTCAGGTCGAAATGCATAGAAAACACACCAGCAAGTTCCCATCGTGTTCAGTTGCAAAGTTAGGTGTACTTGAGCTGTTAATGCAAAATCGCGCAAATCAGCCAAATTGAACGTTACAAAAGCCAAGTAGGTCCGAACTAGCTTCTTTCAGGTCGAAATGCATAGAAAACACACCAGCAAGTTCCCATCGTGTTCATTTGCAAAGTTAGGTGTACTTGAGCTGTTAATGCAAAATCGCGCAAATGAGCCAAATTGAACGTTACAAAAGCCAAGTACGTCCGAAATAGCTTCTTTCAGGTCGAAATGCATAGAAAACACACCAGCAAGCGTCCATCGTGTTTCTCTCCCTAGTTAGGTGTACTTGAGCTGTTAATGCAAAATCGCGCAAATGAGCCAAATTGAACGTTACAAAAGCCAAGTAGGTCCGAACTAGCTTCTTTCAGGTCGAAATGCATAGAAAACACACCAGCAAGTTCCCATCGTGTTCATTTGCAAAGTTAGGTGTACTTGAGCTGTTAATGCAAAATCGCGCAAATGAGCCAAATTGAACGTTACAAAAGCCAAGCACGTCCGAACTAGCTTCTTTCAGGTCGAAATGCATAGAAAACACACCAGCAAGTTCCCATCGTGTTCATTTGCAAAGTTAGGTGTACTTGAGCTGTTAATGCCAAATCGCGCAAATCAGCCAAATTGAACGTTACAAAAGCCAAGTACGTCCGAATTAGCTTCTTTCAGGTCGAAATGCATAGAAAACACACCAGCAAGTTCCCATCGTGTTCAGTTGCAAAGTTAGGTGTACTTGAGCTGTTAATGCATAATCGCGCAAATGAGCCAAATTGAACGTTACAAAAGCCAAGTACGTCCGAACTAGCTTCTTTCAGGTCGAAATGCATAGAAAACACACCAGCAAGTTCCCATCGTGTTCATTTGCAAAGTTAGGTGTACGTGAGCTGTTAATGCAAAATCGCGCAAATGAGCCAAATTGAACGTTACAAAAGCCAAGTACGTCCGAAATACCTTCTTTCAGGTCGAAATGCATAGAAAACACACCAGCAAGTTCCCATCGTGTTCATTTGCAAAGTTAGGTGTACTTGAGCTGTTAATGCCAAATCGCACAAATCAGCCAAATTGAACGTTGCAAAAGCCAAGTACGTCCGAATTAGCTTCTTTCAGGTCGAAATGCATAGAAAACACACCAGCAAGTTCCCATCGTGTTCATTTGCAAAGTTAGGTGTACTTGAGCTGTTAATGCAAAATCGCGCAAATGAGCCAAATTGAACGTTACAAAAGCCAAGTAGGTCCGAACTAGCTTCTTTCAGGTCGAAATGCATAGAAAACACACCAGCAAGTTCCCATCGTGTTCATTTGCAAAGTTAGGTGTACTTGAGATGTTAATGCAAAATCGCGCAAATGAGCCAAATTGAACGTTACAAAAGCCAAGTACGTCCGAAATAGCTTCTTTCAGGTCGAAATGCATAGAAAACACACCAGCAAGCGTCCATCGTGTTTCTCTCCCAAGTTAGGTGTACTTGAGCTGTTAATGCAAAATCGCGCAAATGAGCCAAATTGAACGTTACAAAAGCCAAGTAGGTCCGAACTAGCTTCTTTCAGGTCAAAATGCATACAAAACACACCAGCAAGTTCCCATCGTGTTCATTTGCAAAGTTAGGTGTACTTGAGCTGTTAATGCAAAATCGCGCAAATGAGCCAAATTGAACGTTACAAAAGCCAAGCACGTCCGAACTAGCTTCTTTCAGGTCGAAATGCATAGAAAACACACCAGCAAGTTCCCATCGTGTTCTTTTGCAAAGTTAGGTGTACATGAGCTGTTAATGCCAAATCGCGCAAATCAGCCAAATTGAACGTTACAAAAGCCAAGTACGTCCGAAATAGCTTCTTTCAGGTCGAAATGCATAGAAAACACACCAGCAAGCGTCCATCGTGTTTCTCTCCCAAGTTAGGTGTACTTGAGCTGTTAATGCAAAATCGCGCAAATGAGCCAAATTGAACGTTACAAAAGCCAAGTACGTCCGAACTAGCTTCTTTCAGGTCGAAATGCATAGAAAACACACCAGCAAGTTCCCATCGTGTTCATTTGCAAAGTTAGGTGTACTTGAGCTGTTAATGCAAAATCGCGCAAATGAGCCAAATTGAACGTTACAAAAGCCAAGTACGTCCGAACTAGCTTCTTTCAGGTCGAAATGGATAGAAAACACACCAGCAAGTTCCCATCGTGTTCATTTGCAAAGTTAGGTGTACTTGAGCTGTTAATGCAAAATCGCACAAATGAGCCAAATTGAACGTAACAAAAGCCAAGTACGTCCGAACTAGCTTCTTTCAGGTCGAAATGCATAGAAAACACACCAGCAAGCGTCCATCGTGTTTCTCTCCCAAGTTAGGTGTACTTGAGCTGTTAATGCAAAATCGCGCAAATGAGCCAAATTGAACGTTACAAAAGCCAAGTACGTCCGAACTAGCTTCTTTCAGGTCGAAATGCATAGAAAACACACCAGCAAGTTCCCATCGTGTTCATTTGCAAAGTTAGGTGTACTTGAGCTGTTAATGCAAAATCGCGCAAATGAGCCAAATTGAACGTTACAAAAGCCAAGTACGTCCGAACTAGCTTCTTTCAGGTCGAAATGCATAGAAAACACACCAGCAAGTTCCCATCGTGTTCATTTGCAAAGTTAGGTGTACTTGAGCTGTTAATGCAAAATCGCGCAAATGAGCCAAATTGAACGTTACAAAAGCCAAGTACGTCCGAACTAGCTTCTTTCAGGTCGAAATGCATAGAAAACACACCAGCAAGTTCCCATCGTGTTCATTTGCAAAGTTAAGTGTACTTGAGCTGTTAATGCAAAATCGCGCAAATGAGCCAAATTGAACGTTACAAAAGCCAAGTAGGTCTGAACTAGCTTCTTTCAGGTCGAAATGCATAGAAAACACACCAGCAAGTTCCCATCGTGTTCATTTGCAAAGTTAGGTGTACTTGAGCTGTTAATGCAAAATCGCGCAAATGAGCCAAATTGAACGTTACAAAAGCCAAGTAGGTCCGAACTAGCTTCTTTCAGGTCGAAATGCATAGAAAACACACCAGCAAATTCCCATCGTGTTCATTTGCAAAGTTAGGTGTACTTGAGCTGTTAATGCAAAATCGCGCAAATGAGCCAAATTGAACGTTACAAAAGCCAAGCACGTCCGAACTAGCTTCTTTCAGGTCGAAATGCATAGAAAACACACCAGCAAGTTCCCATCGTGTTCATTTGCAAAGTTAGGTGTACTTGAGCTGTTAATGCCAAATCGCGCAAATCAGCCAAATTGAACGTTACAAAAGCCAAGTACGTCCGAATTAGCTTCTTTCAGGTCGAAATGCATAGAAAACACACCAGCAAATTCCCATCGTGTTCAGTTGCAAAGTTTGGTGTACTTGAGCTGTTAATGCAAAATCGCGCAAATGAGCCAAATTGAACGTTACAAAAGCCAAGTACGTCCGAATTAGCTTCTTTCAGGTCGAAATGCATAGAAAACACACCAGCAAGTTCCCATCGTGTTCATTTGCAAAGTTAGGTGTACTTGAGCTGTTAATGCAAAATCGCGCAAATGAGCCAAATTGAACGTTACAAAAGCCAAGTACGTCCGAAATAGCTTCTTTCAGGTCGAAATGCATAGAAAACACACCAGCAAGCGTCCATCGTGTTTCTCTCCCAAGTTAGGTGTACTTGAGCTGTTAATGCAAAATCGCGCAAATGAGCCAAATTGAACGTTACAAAAGCCAAGTACGTCCGAACTAGCTTCTTTCAGGTCGAAATGCATAGAAAACACACCAGCAAGTTCCCATCGTGTTCATTTGCAAAGTTAGGTGTACTTGAGCTGTTAATGCCAAATCGCGCAAATCAGCCAAATTGAACGTTACAAAAGCCAAGTACGTCCGAACTAGCTTCTTTCAGGTCGAAATGCATAGAAAACACACCAGCAAGTTCCCATCGTGTTCATTTGCAAAGTTAGGTGTACTTGAGCTGTTAATGCAAAATCGCGCAAATGAGCCAAATTGAACGTTACAAAAGCCAAGTAGGTCCGAACTAGCTTCTTTCAGGTCGAAATGCATAGAAAACACACCAGCAAGTTCCCATCGTGTTCATTTGCAAAGTTAGGTGTACTTGAGCTGTTAATGCAAAATCGCGCAAATGAGCCAAATTGAACGTTACAAAAGCCAAGTAGGTCCGAACTAGCTTCTTTCAGGTCAAAATGCATACAAAACACACCAGCAAGTTCCCATCGTGTTCATTTGCAAAGTTAGGTGTACTTGAGCTGTTAATGCAAAATCGCGCAAATGAGCCAAATTGAACGTTACAAAAGCCAAGCACGTCCGAACTAGCTTCTTTCAGGTCGAAATGCATAGAAAACACACCAGCAAGTTCCCATCGTGTTCATTTGCAAAGTTAGGTGTACTTGAGCTGTTAATGCCAAATCGCGCAAATCAGCCAAATTGAACGTTACAAAAGCCAAGTACGTCCGAAATAGCTTCTTTCAGGTCGAAATGCATAGAAAACACACCAGCAAGCGTCCATCGTGTTTCTCTCCCAAGTTAGGTGTACTTGAGCTGTTAATGCAAAATCGCGCAAATGAGCCAAATTGAACGTTACAAAAGCCAAGTACGTCCGAACTAGCTTCTTTCAGGTCGAAATGCATAGAAAACACACCAGCAAGTTCCCATCGTGTTCATTTGCAAAGTTAGGTGTACTTGAGCTGTTAATGCAAAATCGCGCAAATGAGCCAAATTGAACGTTACAAAAGCCAAGTACGTCCGAACTAGCTTCTTTCAGGTCGAAATGGATAGAAAACACACCAGCAAGTTCCCATCGTGTTCATTTGCAAAGTTAGGTGTACTTGAGCTGTTAATGCAAAATCGCACAAATGAGCCAAATTGAACGTTACAAAAGCCAAGTACGTCCGAACTAGCTTCTTTCAGGTCGAAATGCATAGAAAACACACCAGCAAGTTCCCATCGTGTTCATTTGCAAAGTTAGGTGTACTTGAGCTGTTAATGCAAAATTGCGCAAATGAGCCAAATTGAACGTTACAAAAGCCAAGTACGTCCGAACTAGCGTCTTTCAGGTCGAAATGCATAGAAAACACACCAGCAAGTTCCCATCGTGTTCATTTGCAAAGTTAGGTGTACTTGAGCTGTTAATGCAAAATCGCGCAAATGAGCCAAATTGAACGTTACAAAAGCCAAGTACGTCCGAACTAGCTTCTTTCAGGTCGAAATGCATAGAAAACACACCAGCAAGTTCCCATCGTGTTCATTTGCAAAGTTAGGTGTACTTGAGCTGTTAATGCAAAATCGCGCAAATGAGCCAAATTGAACGTTACAAAAGCCAAGTACGTCCGAACTAGCTTCTTTCAGGTCGAAATGCATAGAAAACACACCAGCAAGTTCCCATCGTGTTCATTTGCAAAGTTAGGTGTACTTGAGCTGTTAATGCAAAATCGCGCAAATGAGCCAAATTGAACGTTACAAAAGCCAAGTACGTCCGAAATAGCTTCTTTCAGGTCGAAATGCATAGAAAACACACCAGCAAGCGTCCATCGTGTTTCTCTCCCTAGTTAGGTGTACTTGAGCTGTTAATGCAAAATCGCGCAAATGAGCCAAATTGAACGTTACAAAAGCCAAGTAGGTCCGAACTAGCTTCTTTCAGGTCGAAATGCATAGAAAACACACCAGCAAATTCCCATCGTGTTCATTTGCAAAGTTAGGTGTACTTGAGCTGTTAATGCAAAATCGCGCAAATGAGCCAAATTGAACGTTACAAAAGCCAAGTACGTCCGAAATAGCTTCTTTCAGGTCGAAATGCATAGAAAACACACCAGCAAGTTCCCATCGTGTTCATTTGCAAAGTTAGGTGTACTTGAGCTGTTAATGCAAAATCGCGCAAATGAGCCAAATTGAACGTTACAAAAGCCAAGTACGTCCGAACTAGCTTCTTTCAGGTCGAAATGCATAGAAAACACACCAGCAACTTCCCATCGTGTTCATTTGCAAAGTTAGGTGTACTTGAGCTGTTAATGCCAAATCGCACAAATCAGCCAAATTGAACGTTACAAAAGCCAAGTACGTCCGAATTAGCTTCTTTCAGGTCGAAATGCATAGAAAACACACCAGCAAGCGTCCATCGTGTTTCTCTCCCTAGTTAGGTGTACTTGAGCTGTTAATGCAAAATCGCGCAAATGAGCCAAATTGAACGTTACAAAAGCCAAGTAGGTCCGAACTAGCTTCTTTCAGGTCGAAATGCATAGAAAACACACCAGCAAATTCCCATCGTGTTCATTTGCAAAGTTAGGTGTACTTGAGCTGTTAATGCAAAATCGCGCAAATGAGCCAAATTGAACGTTACAAAAGCCAAGCACGTCCGAACTAGCTTCTTTCAGGTCGAAATGCATAGAAAACACACCAGCAAGTTCCCATCGTGTTCATTTGCAAAGTTAGGTGTACTTGAGCTGTTAATGCCAAATCGCGCAAATCAGCCAAATTGAACGTTACAAAAGCCAAGTACGTCCGAATTAGCTTCTTTCAGGTCGAAATGCATAGAAAACACACCAGCAAGTTCCCATCGTGTTCAGTTGCAAAGTTTGGTGTACTTGAGCTGTTAATGCAAAATCGCGCAAATGAGCCAAATTGAACGTTACAAAAGCCAAGTACGTCCGAATTAGCTTCTTTCAGGTCGAAATGCATAGAAAACACACCAGCAAGTTCCCATCGTGTTCATTTGCAAAGTTAGGTGTACTTGAGCTGTTAATGCAAAATCGCGCAAATGAGCCAAATTGAACGTTACAAAAGCCAAGTACGTCCGAAATAGCTTCTTTCAGGTCGAAATGCATAGAAAACACACCAGCAAGCGTCCATCGTGTTTCTCTCCCAAGTTAGGTGTACTTGAGCTGTTAATGCAAAATCGCGCAAATGAGCCAAATTGAACGTTACAAAAGCCAAGTACGTCCGAACTAGCTTCTTTCAGGTCGAAATGCATAGAAAACACACCAGCAAGTTCCCATCGTGTTCATTTGCAAAGTTAGGTGTACTTGAGCTGTTAATGCAAAATCGCGCAAATGAGCCAAATTGAACGTTACAAAAGCCAAGTACGTCCGAACTAGCTTCTTTCAGGTCGAAATGCATAGAAAACACACCAGCAAGTTCCCATCGTGTTCATTTGCAAAGTTAGGTGTACTTGAGCTGTTAATGCAAAATCGCGCAAATGAGCCAAATTGAACGTTACAAAAGCCAAGTACGTCCGAACTAGCTTCTTTCAGGTCGAAATGCATAGAAAACACACCAGCAAGTTCCCATCGTGTTCATTTGCAAAGTTAGGTGTACTTGAGCTGTTAATGCAAAATCGCGCAAATGAGCCAAATTGAACGTTACAAAAGCCAAGTACGTCCGAAATAGCTTCTTTCAGGTCGAAATGCATAGAAAACACACCAGCAAGCGTCCATCGTGTTTCTCTCCCTAGTTAGGTGTACTTGAGCTGTTAATGCAAAATCGCGCAAATGAGCCAAATTGAACGTTACAAAAGCCAAGTAGGTCCGAACTAGCTTCTTTCAGGTCGAAATGCATAGAAAACACACCAGCAAATTCCCATCGTGTTCATTTGCAAAGTTAGGTGTACTTGAGCTGTTAATGCAAAATCGCGCAAATGAGCCAAATTGAACGTTACAAAAGCCAAGTACGTCCGAAATAGCTTCTTTCAGGTCGAAATGCATAGAAAACACACCAGCAAGTTCCCATCGTGTTCATTTGCAAAGTTAGGTGTACTTGAGCTGTTAATGCAAAATCGCGCAAATGAGCCAAATTGAACGTTACAAAAGCCAAGTACGTCCGAACTAGCTTCTTTCAGGTCGAAATGCATAGAAAACACACCAGCAACTTCCCATCGTGTTCATTTGCAAAGTTAGGTGTACTTGAGCTGTTAATGCCAAATCGCACAAATCAGCCAAATTGAACGTTACAAAAGCCAAGTACGTCCGAATTAGCTTCTTTCAGGTCGAAATGCATAGAAAACACACCAGCAAGCGTCCATCGTGTTTCTCTCCCTAGTTAGGTGTACTTGAGCTGTTAATGCAAAATCGCGCAAATGAGCCAAATTGAACGTTACAAAAGCCAAGTAGGTCCGAACTAGCTTCTTTCAGGTCGAAATGCATAGAAAACACACCAGCAAATTCCCATCGTGTTCATTTGCAAAGTTAGGTGTACTTGAGCTGTTAATGCAAAATCGCGCAAATGAGCCAAATTGAACGTTACAAAAGCCAAGCACGTCCGAACTAGCTTCTTTCAGGTCGAAATGCATAGAAAACACACCAGCAAGTTCCCATCGTGTTCATTTGCAAAGTTAGGTGTACTTGAGCTGTTAATGCCAAATCGCGCAAATCAGCCAAATTGAACGTTACAAAAGCCAAGTACGTCCGAATTAGCTTCTTTCAGGTCGAAATGCATAGAAAACACACCAGCAAGTTCCCATCGTGTTCAGTTGCAAAGTTTGGTGTACTTGAGCTGTTAATGCAAAATCGCGCAACCGAGCCAAATTGAACGTTACAAAAGCCAAGTACGTCCGAATTAGCTTCTTTCAGGTCGAAATGCATAGAAAACACACCAGCAAGTTCCCATCGTGTTCATTTGCAAAGTTAGGTGTACTTGAGCTGTTAATGCAAAATCGCGCAAATGAGCCAAATTGAACGTTACAAAAGCCAAGTACGTCCGAACTAGCTTCTTTCAGGTCGAAATGCATAGAAAACACACCAGCAAGTTCCCATCGTGTTCATTTGCAAAGTTAGGTGTACTTGAGCTGTTAATGCAAAATCGCGCAAATGAGCCAAATTGAACGTTACAAAAGCCAAGTACGTCCGAAATAGCTTCTTTCAGGTCGAAATGCATAGAAAACACACCAGCAAGCGTCCATCGTGTTTCTCTCCCTAGTTAGGTGTACTTGAGCTGTTAATGCAAAATCGCGCAAATGAGCCAAATTGAACGTTACAAAAGCCAAGTAGGTCCGAACTAGCTTCTTTCAGGTCGAAATGCATAGAAAACACACCAGCAAATTCCCATCGTGTTCATTTGCAAAGTTAGGTGTACTTGAGCTGTTAATGCAAAATCGCGCAAATGAGCCAAA
>JAWWNI010001786.1:0-44999 GCA_034642065.1 Darevskia nairensis
TCATTTGCAAAGTTAGGTGTACTTGAGCTGTTAATGCAAAATCGCGCAAATGAGCCAAATTGAACGTTACAAAAGCCAAGTAGGTCCGAACTAGCTTCTTTCAGGTCGAAATGCATAGAAAACACACCAGCAAGTTCCCATCGTGTTCATTTGCAAAGTTAGGTGTACTTGAGCTGTTAATGCAAAATCGCGCAAATGAGCCAAATAGAACGTTACAAAAGCCAAGTAGGTCCGAACTAGCTTCTTTCAGGTCGAAATGCATAGAAAACACACCAGCAAGTTCCCATCGTGTTCATTTGCAAAGTTAGGTGTACTTGAGCTGTTAATGCAAAATCGCGCAAATGAGCCAAATTGAACGTTACAAAAGCCAAGTACGTCCGAACTAGCTTCTTTCAGGTCGAAATGCATAGAAAACACACCAGCAAGTTCCCATCGTGTTCATTTGCAAAGTTAGGTGTACTTGAGCTGTTAATGCAAAATCGCGCAAATGAGCCAAATTGAACGTTACAAAAGCCAAGTACGTCCGAACTAGCTTCTTTCAGGTCGAAATGCATAGAAAACACACCAGCAAGTTCCCATCGTGTTCATTTGCAAAGTTAGGTGTACTTGAGCTGTTAATGCAAAATCGCGCAAATGAGCCAAATTGAACGTTACAAAAGCCAAGTAGGTCCGAACTAGCTTCTTTCAGGTCGAAATGCATAGAAAACACACCAGCAAGTTCCCATCGTGTTCATTTGCAAAGTTAGGTGTACTTGAGCTGTTAATGCAAAATCGCGCAAATGAGCCAAATTGAACGTTACAAAAGCCAAGTACGTCCGAAATAGCTTCTTTCAGGTCGAAATGCATAGAAAACACACCAGCAAGCGTCCATCGTGTTTCTCTCCCAAGTTAGGTGTACTTGAGCTGTTAATGCAAAATCGCGCAAATGAGCCAAATTGAACGTTACAAAAGCCAAGTAGGTCCGAACTAGCTTCTTTCAGGTCGAAATGCATAGAAAACACACCAGCAAGTTCCCATCGTGTTCATTTGCAAAGTTAGGTGTACTTGAGCTGTTAATGCAAAATCGCGCAAATGAGCCAAATTGAACGTTACAAAAGCCAAGTACGTCCGAAATAGCTTCTTTCAGGTCGAAATGCATAGAAAACACACCAGCAAGCGTCCATCGTGTTTCTCTCCCAAGTTAGGTGTACTTGAGCTGTTAATGCAAAATCGCGCAAATGAGCCAAATTGAACGTTACAAAAGCCAAGTAGGTCCGAACTAGCTTCTTTCAGGTCGAAATGCATAGAAAACACACCAGCAAGTTCCCATCGTGTTCATTTGCAAAGTTAGGTGTACTTGAGCTGTTAATGCAAAATCGCGCAAATGAGCCAAATTGAACGTTACAAAAGCCAAGTAGGTCCGAACTAGCTTCTTTCAGGTCGAAATGCATAGAAAACACACCAGCAAGTTCCCATCGTGTTCATTTGCAAAGTTAGGTGTACTTGAGCTGTTAATGCAAAATCGCGCAAATGAGCCAAATTGAACGTTACAAAAGCCAAGTAGGTCCGAACTAGCTTCTTTCAGGTCGAAATGCATAGAAAACACACCAGCAAGTTCCCATCGTGTTCATTTGCAAAGTTAGGTGTACTTGAGCTGTTAATGCAAAATCGCGCAAATGAGCCAAATTGAACGTTACAAAAGCCAAGTAGGTCCGAACTAGCTTCTTTCAGGTCGAAATGCATAGAAAACACACCAGCAAGTTCCCATCGTGTTCATTTGCAAAGTTAGGTGTACTTGAGCTGTTAATGCAAAATCGCGCAAATGAGCCAAATTGAACGTTACAAAAGCCAAGTACGTCCGAAATAGCTTCTTTCAGGTCGAAATGCATAGAAAACACACCAGCAAGCGCCCATCGTGTTTCTCTCCCAAGTTAGGTGTACTTGAGCTGTTAATGCAAAATCGCGCAAATGAGCCAAATTGAACGTTACAAAAGCCAAGTAGGTCCGAACTAGCTTCTTTCAGGTCGAAATGCATAGAAAACACACCAGCAAGTTCCCATCGTGTTCATTTGCAAAGTTAGGTGTACTTGAGCTGTTAATGCAAAATCGCGCAAATGAGCCAAATTGAACGTTAGAAAAGCCAAGTACGTCCGAACTAGCTTCTTTCAGGTCGAAATGGATAGAAAACACACCAGCAAGTTCCCATCGTGTTCATTTGCAAAGTTAGGTGTACTTGAGCTGTTAATGCAAAATCGCGCAAATGAGCCAAATTGAACGTTACAAAAGCCAAGTACGTCCGAACTAGCTTCTTTCAGGTCGAAATGCATAGAAAACACACCAGCAAGTTCCCATCGTGTTCATTTGCAAAGTTAGGTGTACTTGAGCTGTTAATGCAAAATCGCGCAAATGAGCCAAATAGAACGTTACAAAAGCCAAGTAGGTCCGAACTAGCTTCTTTCAGGTCGAAATGCATAGAAAACACACCAGCAAGTTCCCATCGTGTTCATTTGCAAAGTTAGGTGTACTTGAGCTGTTAATGCAAAATCGCGCAAATGAGCCAAATTGAACGTTACAAAAGCCAAGTACGTCCGAACTAGCTTCTTTCAGGTCGAAATGCATAGAAAACACACCAGCAAGTTCCCATCGTGTTCATTTGCAAAGTTAGGTGTACTTGAGCTGTTAATGCAAAATCGCGTAAATGAGCCAAATTGAACGTTACAAAAGCCAAGTAGGTCCGAACTAGCTTCTTTCAGGTCGAAATGCATAGAAAACACACCAGCAAGTTCCCATCGTGTTCATTTGCAAAGTTAGGTGTACTTGAGCTGTTAATGCAAAATCGCGCAAATGAGCCAAATTGAACGTTACAAAAGCCAAGTACGTCCGAAATAGCTTCTTTCAGGTCGAAATGCATAGAAAACACACCAGCAAGCGTCCATCGTGTTTCTCTCCCAAGTTAGGTGTACTTGAGCTGTTAATGCAAAATCGCGCAAATGAGCCAAATTGAACGTTACAAAAGCCAAGTAGGTCCGAACTAGCTTCTTTCAGGTCGAAATGCATAGAAAACACACCAGCAAGTTCCCATCGTGTTCATTTGCAAAGTTAGGTGTACTTGAGCTGTTAATGCAAAATCGCGCAAATGAGCCAAATTGAACGTTACAAAAGCCAAGTAGGTCCGAACTAGCTTCTTTCAGGTCGAAATGGATAGAAAACACACCAGCAAGTTCCCATCGTGTTCATTTGCAAAGTTAGGTGTACTTGAGCTGTTAATGCAAAATCGCGCAAATGAGCCAAATTGAACGTTACAAAAGCCAAGTACGTCCGAACTAGCTTCTTTCAGGTCGAAATGCATAGAAAACACACCAGCAAGTTCCCATCGTGTTCATTTGCAAAGTTAGGTGTACTTGAGCTGTTAATGCAAAATCGCGCAAATGAGCCAAATAGAACGTTACAAAAGCCAAGTAGGTCCGAACTAGCTTCTTTCAGGTCGAAATGCATAGAAAACACACCAGCAAGTTCCCATCGTGTTCATTTGCAAAGTTAGGTGTACTTGAGCTGTTAATGCAAAATCGCGCAAATGAGCCAAATTGAACGTTACAAAAGCCAAGTACGTCCGAACTAGCTTCTTTCAGGTCGAAATGCATAGAAAACACACCAGCAAGTTCCCATCGTGTTCATTTGCAAAGTTAGGTGTACTTGAGCTGTTAATGCAAAATCGCGCAAATGAGCCAAATTGAACGTTACAAAAGCCAAGTACGTCCGAACTAGCTTCTTTCAGGTCGAAATGCATAGAAAACACACCAGCAAGTTCCCATCGTGTTCATTTGCAAAGTTAGGTGTACTTGAGCTGTTAATGCAAAATCGCGCAAATGAGCCAAATTGAACGTTACAAAAGCCAAGTAGGTCCGAACTAGCTTCTTTCAGGTCGAAATGCATAGAAAACACACCAGCAAGTTCCCATCGTGTTCATTTGCAAAGTTAGGTGTACTTGAGCTGTTAATGCAAAATCGCGCAAATGAGCCAAATTGAACGTTACAAAAGCCAAGTACGTCCGAAATAGCTTCTTTCAGGTCGAAATGCATAGAAAACACACCAGCAAGCGTCCATCGTGTTTCTCTCCCAAGTTAGGTGTACTTGAGCTGTTAATGCAAAATCGCGCAAATGAGCCAAATTGAACGTTACAAAAGCCAAGTAGGTCCGAACTAGCTTCTTTCAGGTCGAAATGCATAGAAAACACACCAGCAAGTTCCCATCGTGTTCATTTGCAAAGTTAGGTGTACTTGAGCTGTTAATGCAAAATCGCGCAAATGAGCCAAATTGAACGTTACAAAAGCCAAGTACGTCCGAACTAGCTTCTTTCAGGTCGAAATGCATAGAAAACACACCAGCAAGTTCCCATCGTGTTCATTTGCAAAGTTAGGTGTACTTGAGCTGTTAATGCAAAATCGCGCAAATGAGCCAAATTGAACGTTACAAAAGCCAAGTAGGTCCGAACTAGCTTCTTTCAGGTCGAAATGCATAGAAAACACACCAGCAAGTTCCCATCGTGTTCATTTGCAAAGTTAGGTGTACTTGAGCTGTTAATGCAAAATCGCGCAAATGAGCCAAATTGAACGTTACAAAAGCCAAGTACGTCCGAACTAGCTTCTTTCAGGTCGAAATGGATAGAAAACACACCAGCAAGTTCCCATCGTGTTCATTTGCAAAGTTAGGTGTACTTGAGCTGTTAATGCAAAATCGCGCAAATGAGCCAAATTGAACGTTACAAAAGCCAAGTAGGTCCGAACTAGCTTCTTTCAGGTCGAAATGCATAGAAAACACACCAGCAAGTTCCCATCGTGTTCATTTGCAAAGTTAGGTGTACTTGAGCTGTTAATGCAAAATCGCGCAAATGAGCCAAATAGAACGTTACAAAAGCCAAGTAGGTCCGAACTAGCTTCTTTCAGGTCGAAATGCATAGAAAACACACCAGCAAGTTCCCATCGTGTTCATTTGCAAAGTTAGGTGTACTTGAGCTGTTAATGCAAAATCGCGCAAATGAGCCAAATTGAACGTTACAAAAGCCAAGTACGTCCGAACTAGCTTCTTTCAGGTCGAAATGCATAGAAAACACACCAGCAAGTTCCCATCGTGTTCATTTGCAAAGTTAGGTGTACTTGAGCTGTTAATGCAAAATCGCGCAAATGAGCCAAATTGAACGTTACAAAAGCCAAGTAGGTCCGAACTAGCTTCTTTCAGGTCGAAATGCATAGAAAACACACCAGCAAGTTCCCATCGTGTTCATTTGCAAAGTTAGGTGTACTTGAGCTGTTAATGCAAAATCGCGCAAATGAGCCAAATTGAACGTTACAAAAGCCAAGTAGGTCCGAACTAGCTTCTTTCAGGTCGAAATGCATAGAAAACACACCAGCAAGTTCCCATCGTGTTCATTTGCAAAGTTAGGTGTACTTGAGCTGTTAATGCAAAATCGCGCAAATGAGCCAAATTGAACGTTACAAAAGCCAAGTACGTCCGAAATAGCTTCTTTCAGGTCGAAATGCATAGAAAACACACCAGCAAGCGCCCATCGTGTTTCTCTCCCAAGTTAGGTGTACTTGAGCTGTTAATGCAAAATCGCGCAAATGAGCCAAATTCAACGTTACAAAAGCCAAGTAGGTCCGAACTAGCTTCTTTCAGGTCGAAATGCATAGAAAACACACCAGCAAGTTCCCATCGTGTTCATTTGCAAAGTTAGGTGTACTTGAGCTGTTAATGCAAAATCGCGCAAATGAGCCAAATTGAACGTTACAAAAGCCAAGTACGTCCGAACTAGCTTCTTTCAGGTCGAAATGGATAGAAAACACACCAGCAAGTTCCCATCGTGTTCATTTGCAAAGTTAGGTGTACTTGAGCTGTTAATGCAAAATCGCGCAAATGAGCCAAATTGAACGTTACAAAAGCCAAGTACGTCCGAACTAGCTTCTTTCAGGTCGAAATGCATAGAAAACACACCAGCAAGTTCCCATCGTGTTCATTTGCAAAGTTAGGTGTACTTGAGCTGTTAATGCAAAATCGCGCAAATGAGCCAAATAGAACGTTACAAAAGCCAAGTAGGTCCGAACTAGCTTCTTTCAGGTCGAAATGCATAGAAAACACACCAGCAAGTTCCCATCGTGTTCATTTGCAAAGTTAGGTGTACTTGAGCTGTTAATGCAAAATCGCGCAAATGAGCCAAATTGAACGTTACAAAAGCCAAGTACGTCCGAACTAGCTTCTTTCAGGTCGAAATGCATAGAAAACACACCAGCAAGTTCCCATCGTGTTCATTTGCAAAGTTAGGTGTACTTGAGCTGTTAATGCAAAATCGCGCAAATGAGCCAAATTGAACGTTACAAAAGCCAAGTACGTCCGAACTAGCTTCTTTCAGGTCGAAATGCATAGAAAACACACCAGCAAGTTCCCATCGTGTTCATTTGCAAAGTTAGGTGTACTTGAGCTGTTAATGCAAAATCGCGCAAATGAGCCAAATTGAACGTTACAAAAGCCAAGTAGGTCCGAACTAGCTTCTTTCAGGTCGAAATGCATAGAAAACACACCAGCAAGTTCCCATCTTGTTCATTTGCAAAGTTAGGTGTACTTGAGCTGTTAATGCAAAATCGCGCAAATGAGCCAAATTGAACGTTACAAAAGCCAAGTACGTCCGAAATAGCTTCTTTCAGGTCGAAATGCATAGAAAACACACCAGCAAGCGTCCATCGTGTTTCTCTCCCAAGTTAGGTGTACTTGAGCTGTTAATGCAAAATCGCGCAAATGAGCCAAATTGAACGTTACAAAAGCCAAGTAGGTCCGAACTAGCTTCTTTCAGGTCGAAATGCATAGAAAACACACCAGCAAGTTCCCATCGTGTTCATTTGCAAAGTTAGGTGTACTTGAGCTGTTAATGCAAAATCGCGCAAATGAGCCAAATTGAACGTTACAAAAGCCAAGTACGTCCGAAATAGCTTCTTTCAGGTCGAAATGCATAGAAAACACACCAGCAAGTTCCCATCGTGTTCATTTGCAAAGTTAGGTGTACTTGAGCTGTTAATGCAAAATCGCGCAAATGAGCCAAATTGAACGTTACAAAAGCCAAGTAGGTCCGAACTAGCTTCTTTCAGGTCGAAATGCATAGAAAACACACCAGCAAGTTCCCATCGTGTTCATTTGCAAAGTTAGGTGTACTTGAGCTGTTAATGCAAAATCGCGCAAATGAGCCAAATTGAACGTTACAAAAGCCAAGTACGTCCGAAATAGCTTCTTTCAGGTCGAAATGCATAGAAAACACACCAGCAAGTTCCCATCGTGTTCATTTGCAAAGTTAGGTGTACTTGAGCTGTTAATGCAAAATCGCGCAAATGAGCCAAATTGAACGTTACAAAAGCCAAGTAGGTCCGAACTAGCTTCTTTCAGGTCGAAATGCATAGAAAACACACCAGCAAGTTCCCATCGTGTTCATTTGCAAAGTTAGGTGTACTTGAGCTGTTAATGCAAAATCGCGCAAATGAGCCAAATTGAACGTTACAAAAGCCAAGTACGTCCGAAATAGCTTCTTTCAGGTCGAAATGCATAGAAAACACACCAGCAAGCGTCCATCGTGTTTCTCTCCCAAGTTAGGTGTACTTGAGCTGTTAATGCAAAATCGCGCAAATGAGCCAAATTGAACGTTACAAAAGCCAAGTAGGTCCGAACTAGCTTCTTTCAGGTCGAAATGCATAGAAAACACACCAGCAAGTTCCCATCGTGTTCATTTGCAAAGTTAGGTGTACTTGAGCTGTTAATGCAAAATCGCGCAAATGAGCCAAATTGAACGTTACAAAAGCCAAGTACGTCCGAACTAGCTTCTTTCAGGTCGAAATGCATAGAAAACACACCAGCAAGTTCCCATCGTGTTCATTTGCAAAGTTAGGTGTACTTGAGCTGTTAATGCAAAATCGCGCAAATGAGCCAAATTGAACGTTACAAAAGCCAAGTAGGTCCGAACTAGCTTCTTTCAGGTCGAAATGCATAGAAAACACACCAGCAAGTTCCCATCGTGTTCATTTGCAAAGTTAGGTGTACTTGAGCTGTTAATGCAAAATCGCGCAAATGAGCCAAATTGAACGTTACAAAAGCCAACTACGTCCGAAATAGCTTCTTTCAGGTCGAAATGCATAGAAAACACACCAGCAAGTTCCCATCGTGTTCATTTGCAAAGTTAGGTGTACTTGAGCTGTTAATGCAAAATCGCGCAAATGAGCCAAATTGAACGTTACAAAAGCCAAGTAGGTCCGAACTAGCTTCTTTCAGGTCGAAATGCATAGAAAACACACCAGTAAGTTCCCATCGTGTTCATTTGCAAAGTTAGGTGTACTTGAGCTGTTAATGCAAAATCGCGCAAATGAGCCAAATTGAATGTTACAAAAGCCAAGTACGTCCGAAATAGCTTCTTTCAGGTCGAAATGCATAGAAAACACACCAGCAAGCGTCCATCGTGTTTCTCTCCCAAGTTAGGTGTACTTGAGCTGTTAATGCAAAATCGCGCAAATGAGCCAAATTGAACGTTACAAAAGCCAAGTAGGTCCGAACTAGCTTCTTTCAGGTCGAAATGCATAGAAAACACACCAGCAAGTTCCCATCGTGTTCATTTGCAAAGTTAGGTGTACTTGAGCTGTTAATGCAAAATCGCGAAAATGAGCCAAATTGAACGTTACAAAAGCCAAGTACGTCCGAACTAGCTTCTTTCAGGTCGAAATGCATAGAAAACACACCAGCAAGTTCCCATCGTGTTCATTTGCAAAGTTAGGTGTACTTGAGCTGTTAATGCAAAATCGCGCAAATGAGCCAAATTGAACGTTACAAAAGCCAAGTACGTCCGAACTAGCTTCTTTCAGGTCGAAATGCATAGAAAACAAACCAGCAAGTTCCCATCGTGTTCATTTGCAAAGTTAGGTGTACTTGAGCTGTTAATGCAAAATCGCGCAAATGAGCCAAATTGAACGTTACAAAAGCCAAGTAGGTCCGAACTAGCTTCTTTCAGGTCGAAATGCATAGAAAACACACCAGCAAGTTCCCATCGTGTTCATTTGCAAAGTTAGGTGTACTTGAGCTGTTAATGCAAAATCGCGCAAATGAGCCAAATTGAACGTTACAAAAGCCAAGTACGTCCGAAATAGCTTCTTTCAGGTCGAAATGCATAGAAAACACACCAGCAAGCGCCCATCGTGTTTCTCTCCCAAGTTAGGTGTACTTGAGCTGTTAATGCAAAATCGCGCAAATGAGCCAAATTGAACGTTACAAAAGCCAAGTAGGTCCGAACTAGCTTCTTTCAGGTCGAAATGCATAGAAAACACACCAGCAAGTTCCCATCGTGTTCATTTGCAAAGTTAGGTGTACTTGAGCTGTTAATGCAAAATCGCGCAAATGAGCCAAATTGAACGTTACAAAAGCCAAGTACGTCCGAACTAGCTTCTTTCAGGTCGAAATGGATAGAAAACACACCAGCAAGTTCCCATCGTGTTCATTTGCAAAGTTAGGTGTACTTGAGCTGTTAATGCAAAATCGCGCAAATGAGCCAAATTGAACGTTACAAAAGCCAAGTACGTCCGAACTAGCTTCTTTCAGGTCGAAATGCATAGAAAACACACCAGCAAGTTCCCATCGTGTTCATTTGCAAAGTTAGGTGTACTTGAGCTGTTAATGCAAAATTGCGCAAATGAGCCAAATAGAACGTTACAAAAGCCAAGTAGGTCCGAACTAGCTTCTTTCAGGTCGAAATGCATAGAAAACACACCAGCAAGTTCCCATCGTGTTCATTTGCAAAGTTAGGTGTACTTGAGCTGTTAATGCAAAATCGCGCAAATGAGCCAAATTGAACGTTACAAAAGCCAAGTACGTCCGAACTAGCTTCTTTCAGGTCGAAATGCATAGAAAACACACCAGCAAGTTCCCATCGTGTTCATTTGCAAAGTTAGGTGTACTTGAGCTGTTAATGCAAAATCGCGCAAATGAGCCAAATTGAACGTTACAAAAGCCAAGTACGTCCGAACTAGCTTCTTTCAGGTCGAAATGCATAGAAAACACACCAGCAAGTTCCCATCGTGTTCATTTGCAAAGTTAGGTGTACTTGAGCTGTTAATGCAAAATCGCGCAAATGAGCCAAATTGAACGTTACAAAAGCCAAGTAGGTCCGAACTAGCTTCTTTCAGGTCGAAATGCATAGAAAACACACCAGCAAGTTCCCATCGTGTTCATTTGCAAAGTTAGGTGTACTTGAGCTGTTAATGCAAAATCGCGCAAATGAGCCAAATTGAACGTTACAAAAGCCAAGTACGTCCGAAATAGCTTCTTTCAGGTCGAAATGCATAGAAAACACACCAGCAAGTTCCCATCGTGTTCATTTGCAAAGTTAGGTGTACTTGAGCTGTTAATGCAAAATCGCGCAAATGAGCCAAATTGAACGTTACAAAAGCCAAGTAGGTCCGAACTAGCTTCTTTCAGGTCGAAATGCATAGAAAACACACCAGCAAGTTCCCATCGTGTTCATTTGCAAAGTTAGGTGTACTTGAGCTGTTAATGCAAAATCGCGCAAATGAGCCAAATTGAACGTTACAAAAGCCAAGTACGTCCGAACTAGCTTCTTTCAGGTCGAAATGCATAGAAAACACACCAGCAAGTTCCCATCGTGTTCATTTGCAAAGTTAGGTGTACTTGAGCTGTTAATGCAAAATCGCGCAAATGAGCCAAATTGAACGTTACAAAAGCCAAGTAGGTCCGAACTAGCTTCTTTCAGGTCGAAATGCATAGAAAACACACCAGCAAGTTCCCATCGTGTTCATTTGCAAAGTTAGGTGTACTTGAGCTGTTAATGCAAAATCGCGCAAATGAGCCAAATTGAACGTTACAAAAGCCAAGTACGTCCGAAATAGCTTCTTTCAGGTCGAAATGCATAGAAAACACACCAGCAAGCGTCCATCGTGTTTCTCTCCCAAGTTAGGTGTACTTGAGCTGTTAATGCAAAATCGCGCAAATGAGCCAAATTGAACGTTACAAAAGCCAAGTAGGTCCGAACTAGCTTCTTTCAGGTCGAAATGCATAGAAAACACACCAGCAAGTTCCCATCGTGTTCATTTGCAAAGTTAGGTGTACTTGAGCTGTTAATGCAAAATCGCGCAAATGAGCCAAATTGAACGTTACAAAAGCCAAGTACGTCCGAACTAGCTTCTTTCAGGTCGAAATGCATAGAAAACACACCAGCAAGTTCCCATCGTGTTCATTTGCAAAGTTAGGTGTACTTGAGCTGTTAATGCAAAATCGCGCAAATGAGCCAAATTGAACGTTACAAAAGCCAAGTAGGTCCGAACTAGCTTCTTTCAGGTCGAAATGCATAGAAAACACACCAGCAAGTTCCCATCGTGTTCATTTGCAAAGTTAGGTGTACTTGAGCTGTTAATGCAAAATCGCGCAAATGAGCCAAATTGAACGTTACAAAAGCCAACTACGTCCGAAATAGCTTCTTTCAGGTCGAAATGCATAGAAAACACACCAGCAAGTTCCCATCGTGTTCATTTGCAAAGTTAGGTGTACTTGAGCTGTTAATGCAAAATCGCGCAAATGAGCCAAATTGAACGTTACAAAAGCCAAGTAGGTCCGAACTAGCTTCTTTCAGGTCGAAATGCATAGAAAACACACCAGTAAGTTCCCATCGTGTTCATTTGCAAAGTTAGGTGTACTTGAGCTGTTAATGCAAAATCGCGCAAATGAGCCAAATTGAATGTTACAAAAGCCAAGTACGTCCGAAATAGCTTCTTTCAGGTCGAAATGCATAGAAAACACACCAGCAAGCGTCCATCGTGTTTCTCTCCCAAGTTAGGTGTACTTGAGCTGTTAATGCAAAATCGCGCAAATGAGCCAAATTGAACGTTACAAAAGCCAAGTAGGTCCGAACTAGCTTCTTTCAGGTCGAAATGCATAGAAAACACACCAGCAAGTTCCCATCGTGTTCATTTGCAAAGTTAGGTGTACTTGAGCTGTTAATGCAAAATCGCGAAAATGAGCCAAATTGAACGTTACAAAAGCCAAGTACGTCCGAACTAGCTTCTTTCAGGTCGAAATGCATAGAAAACACACCAGCAAGTTCCCATCGTGTTCATTTGCAAAGTTAGGTGTACTTGAGCTGTTAATGCAAAATCGCGCAAATGAGCCAAATTGAACGTTACAAAAGCCAAGTACGTCCGAACTAGCTTCTTTCAGGTCGAAATGCATAGAAAACACACCAGCAAGTTCCCATCGTGTTCATTTGCAAAGTTAGGTGTACTTGAGCTGTTAATGCAAAATCGCGCAAATGAGCCAAGTTGAACGTTACAAAAGCCAAGTAGGTCCGAACTAGCTTCTTTCAGGTCGAAATGCATAGAAAACACACCAGCAAGTTCCCATCGTGTTCATTTGCAAAGTTAGGTGTACTTGAGCTGTTAATGCAAAATCGCGCAAATGAGCCAAATTGAACGTTACAAAAGCCAAGTACGTCCGAAATAGCTTCTTTCAGGTCGAAATGCATAGAAAACACACCAGCAAGCGCCCATCGTGTTTCTCTCCCAAGTTAGGTGTACTTGAGCTGTTAATGCAAAATCGCGCAAATGAGCCAAATTGAACGTTACAAAAGCCAAGTAGGTCCGAACTAGCTTCTTTCAGGTCGAAATGCATAGAAAACACACCAGCAAGTTCCCATCGTGTTCATTTGCAAAGTTAGGTGTACTTGAGCTGTTAATGCAAAATCGCGCAAATGAGCCAAATTGAACGTTACAAAAGCCAAGTACGTCCGAACTAGCTTCTTTCAGGTCGAAATGGATAGAAAACACACCAGCAAGTTCCCATCGTGTTCATTTGCAAAGTTAGGTGTACTTGAGCTGTTAATGCAAAATCGCGCAAATGAGCCAAATTGAACGTTACAAAAGCCAAGTAGGTCCGAACTAGCTTCTTTCAGGTCGAAATGCATAGAAAACACACCAGCAAGTTCCCATCGTGTTCATTTGCAAAGTTAGGTGTACTTGAGCTGTTAATGCAAAATCGCGCAAATGAGCCAAATTGAACGTTACAAAAGCCAACTACGTCCGAAATAGCTTCTTTCAGGTCGAAATGCATAGAAAACACACCAGCAAGTTCCCATCGTGTTCATTTGCAAAGTTAGGTGTACTTGAGCTGTTAATGCAAAATCGCGCAAATGAGCCAAATTGAACGTTACAAAAGCCAAGTAGGTCCGAACTAGCTTCTTTCAGGTCGAAATGCATAGAAAACACACCAGTAAGTTCCCATCGTGTTCATTTGCAAAGTTAGGTGTACTTGAGCTGTTAATGCAAAATCGCGCAAATGAGCCAAATTGAATGTTACAAAAGCCAAGTACGTCCGAAATAGCTTCTTTCAGGTCGAAATGCATAGAAAACACACCAGCAAGCGTCCATCGTGTTTCTCTCCCAAGTTAGGTGTACTTGAGCTGTTAATGCAAAATCGCGCAAATGAGCCAAATTGAACGTTACAAAAGCCAAGTAGGTCCGAACTAGCTTCTTTCAGGTCGAAATGCATAGAAAACACACCAGCAAGTTCCCATCGTGTTCATTTGCAAAGTTAGGTGTACTTGAGCTGTTAATGCAAAATCGCGAAAATGAGCCAAATTGAACGTTACAAAAGCCAAGTACGTCCGAACTAGCTTCTTTCAGGTCGAAATGCATAGAAAACACACCAGCAAGTTCCCATCGTGTTCATTTGCAAAGTTAGGTGTACTTGAGCTGTTAATGCAAAATCGCGCAAATGAGCCAAATTGAACGTTACAAAAGCCAAGTACGTCCGAACTAGCTTCTTTCAGGTCGAAATGCATAGAAAACACACCAGCAAGTTCCCATCGTGTTCATTTGCAAAGTTAGGTGTACTTGAGCTGTTAATGCAAAATCGCGCAAATGAGCCAAGTTGAACGTTACAAAAGCCAAGTAGGTCCGAACTAGCTTCTTTCAGGTCGAAATGCATAGAAAACACACCAGCAAGTTCCCATCGTGTTCATTTGCAAAGTTAGGTGTACTTGAGCTGTTAATGCAAAATCGCGCAAATGAGCCAAATTGAACGTTACAAAAGCCAAGTACGTCCGAAATAGCTTCTTTCAGGTCGAAATGCATAGAAAACACACCAGCAAGCGCCCATCGTGTTTCTCTCCCAAGTTAGGTGTACTTGAGCTGTTAATGCAAAATCGCGCAAATGAGCCAAATTGAACGTTACAAAAGCCAAGTAGGTCCGAACTAGCTTCTTTCAGGTCGAAATGCATAGAAAACACACCAGCAAGTTCCCATCGTGTTCATTTGCAAAGTTAGGTGTACTTGAGCTGTTAATGCAAAATCGCGCAAATGAGCCAAATTGAACGTTACAAAAGCCAAGTACGTCCGAACTAGCTTCTTTCAGGTCGAAATGGATAGAAAACACACCAGCAAGTTCCCATCGTGTTCATTTGCAAAGTTAGGTGTACTTGAGCTGTTAATGCAAAATCGCGCAAATGAGCCAAATTGAACGTTACAAAAGCCAAGTACGTCCGAACTAGCTTCTTTCAGGTCGAAATGCATAGAAAACACACCAGCAAGTTCCCATCGTGTTCATTTGCAAAGTTAGGTGTACTTGAGCTGTTAATGCAAAATCGCGCAAATGAGCCAAATAGAACGTTACAAAAGCCAAGTAGGTCCGAACTAGCTTCTTTCAGGTCGAAATGCATAGAAAACACACCAGCAAGTTCCCATCGTGTTCATTTGCAAAGTTAGGTGTACTTGAGCTGTTAATGCAAAATCGCGCAAATGAGCCAAATTGAACGTTACAAAAGCCAAGTACGTCCGAACTAGCTTCTTTCAGGTCGAAATGCATAGAAAACACACCAGCAAGTTCCCATCGTGTTCATTTGCAAAGTTAGGTGTACTTGAGCTGTTAATGCAAAATCGCGCAAATGAGCCAAATTGAACGTTACAAAAGCCAAGTACGTCCGAACTAGCTTCTTTCAGGTCGAAATGCATAGAAAACACACCAGCAAGTTCCCATCGTGTTCATTTGCAAAGTTAGGTGTACTTGAGCTGTTAATGCAAAATCGCGCAAATGAGCCAAATTGAACGTTACAAAAGCCAAGTAGGTCCGAACTAGCTTCTTTCAGGTCGAAATGCATAGAAAACACACCAGCAAGTTCCCATCGTGTTCATTTGCAAAGTTAGGTGTACTTGAGCTGTTAATGCAAAATCGCGCAAATGAGCCAAATTGAACGTTACAAAAGCCAAGTACGTCCGAAATAGCTTCTTTCAGGTCGAAATGCATAGAAAACACACCAGCAAGCGTCCATCGTGTTTCTCTCCCAAGTTAGGTGTACTTGAGCTGTTAATGCAAAATCGCGCAAATGAGCCAAATTGAACGTTACAAAAGCCAAGTAGGTCCGAACTAGCTTCTTTCAGGTCGAAATGCATAGAAAACACACCAGCAAGTTCCCATCGTGTTCATTTGCAAAGTTAGGTGTACTTGAGCTGTTAATGCAAAATCGCGCAAATGAGCCAAATTGAACGTTACAAAAGCCAAGTACGTCCGAAATAGCTTCTTTCAGGTCGAAATGCATAGAAAACACACCAGCAAGCGTCCATCGTGTTTCTCTCCCAAGTTAGGTGTACTTGAGCTGTTAATGCAAAATCGCGCAAATGAGCCAAATTGAACGTTACAAAAGCCAAGTAGGTCCGAACTAGCTTCTTTCAGGTCGAAATGCATAGAAAACACACCAGCAAGTTCCCATCGTGTTCATTTGCAAAGTTAGGTGTACTTGAGCTGTTAATGCAAAATCGCGCAAATGAGCCAAATTGAACGTTACAAAAGCCAAGTACGTCCGAAATAGCTTCTTTCAGGTCGAAATGCATAGAAAACACACCAGCAAGTTCCCATCGTGTTCATTTGCAAAGTTAGGTGTACTTGAGCTGTTAATGCAAAATCGCGCAAATGAGCCAAATTGAACGTTACAAAAGCCAAGTAGGTCCGAACTAGCTTCTTTCAGGTCGAAATGCATAGAAAACACACCAGTAAGTTCCCATCGTGTTCATTTGCAAAGTTAGGTGTACTTGAGCTGTTAATGCAAAATCGCGCAAATGAGCCAAATTGAATGTTACAAAAGCCAAGTACGTCCGAAATAGCTTCTTTCAGGTCGAAATGCATAGAAAACACACCAGCAAGCGTCCATCGTGTTTCTCTCCCAAGTTTGGTGTACTTGAGCTGTTAATGCAAAATCGCGCAAATGAGCCAAATTGAACGTTACAAAAGCCAAGTAGGTCCGAACTAGCTTCTTTCAGGTCGAAATGCATAGAAAACACACCAGCAAGTTCCCATCGTGTTCATTTGCAAAGTTAGGTGTACTTGAGCTGTTAATGCAAAATCGCGCAAATGAGCCAAATTGGACGTTACAAAAGCCAAGTAGGTCCGAACTAGCTTCTTTCAGGTCGAAATGCAAAGAAAACACACCAGCAAGTTCCCATCGTGTTCATTTGCAAAGTTAGGTGTACTTGAGCTGTTAATGCAAAATCGCGCAAATGAGCCAAATTGAATGTTACAAAAGCCAAGTACGTCCAAAATAGCTTCTTTGAGGTCGAAATGCATAGAAAACACACCAGCAAGCGTCCATCGTGTTTCTCTCCCAAGTTAGGTGTACTTGAGCTGTTAATGCAAAATCGTGCAAATGAGCCAAATTGAACGTTACAAAAGCCAAGTAGGTCCGAACTAGCTTCTTTCAGGTCGAAATGCATAGAAAACACACCAGCAAGTTCCCATCGTGTTCATTTGCAAAGTTAGGTGTACTTGAGCTTTTAATGCAAAATCGCGCAAATGAGCCAAATTGAACGTTACAAAAGCCAAGTACGTCCGAAATAGCTTCTTTCAGGTCGAAATGCATAGAAAACACACCAGCAAGTTCCCATCGTGTTCATTTGCAAAGTTAGGTGTACTTGAGCTGTTAATGCAAAATCGCGCAAATGAGCCAAATTGAACGTTACAAAAGCCAAGTACGTCCGAAATAGCTTCTTTCAGGTCGAAATGCATAGAAAACACACCAGCAAGTTCCCATCGTGTTCATTTGCAAAGTTAGGTGTACTTGAGCTGTTAATGCAAAATCGCGCAAATGAGCCAAATTGAACGTTACAAAAGCCAAGTAGGTCCGAACTAGCTTCTTTCAGGTCGAAATGCATAGAAAACACATCAGTAAGTTCCCATCGTGTTCATTTGCAAAGTTAGGTGTACTTGAGCTGTTAATGCAAAATCGCGCAAATGAGCCAAATTGAATGTTACAAAAGCCAAGTACGTCCGAAATAGCTTCTTTCAGGTCGAAATGCATAGAAAACACACCAGCAAGCGTCCATCGTGTTTCTCTCCCAAGTTAGGTGTACTTGAGCTGTTAATGCAAAATCGCGCAAATGAGCCAAATAGAACGTTACAAAAGCCAAGTACGTCCGAACTAGCTTCTTTCAGGTCGAAATGCATAGAAAACACACCAGCAAGTTCCCATCGTGTTCATTTGCAAAGTGAGGTGTACTTGAGCTGTTAATGCAAAATCGCGCAAATGAGCCAAATTGAACGTTACAAAAGCCAAGTACGTCCGAACTAGCTTCTTTCAGGTCGAAATGCATAGAAAACACACCAGCAAGTTCCCATCGTGTTCATTTGCAAAGTTAGGTGTACTTGAGCTGTTAATGCCAAATCGCGCAAATCAGCCAAATTGAAAGTTACAAAAGCCAAGTACGTCCGTATTAGCTTCTTTCAGGTCGAAATGCATAGAAAACACACCAGCAAGTTCCCATCGTGTTCATTTGCAAAGTTAGGTGTACTTGAGCTGTTAATGCAAAATCGCGCAAATGAGCCAAATTGAACGTTACAAAAGCCAAGTAGGTCCGAACTAGCTTCTTTCAGGTCGAAATGCATAGAAAACACACCAGCAAGTTCCCATCGTGTTCATTTGCAAAGTTAGGTGTACTTGAGCTGTTAATGCAAAATCGCGCAAATGAGCCAAATTGAACGTTACAAAAGCCAAGTACGTCCGAAATAGCTTCTTTCAGGTCGAAATGCATAGAAAACACACCAGCAAGCGTCCATCGTGTTTCTCTCCCAAGTTAGGTGTACTTGAGCTGTTAATGCAAAATCGCGCAAATGAGCCAAATTGAACGTTACAAAAGCCAAGTAGGTCCGAACTAGCTTCTTTCAGGTCGAAATGCATAGAAAACACACCAGCAAGTTCCCATCGTGTTCATTTGCAAAGTTAGGTGTACTTGAACTGTTAATGCAAAATCGCGCAAATGAGCCAAATTGAACGTTACAAAAGCCAAGTACGTCCGAAATAGCTTCTTTCAGGTCGAAATGCATAGAAAACACACCAGCAAGTTCCCATCGTGTTCATTTGCAAAGTTAGGTGTACTTGAGCTGTTAATGCAAAATCGCGCAAATGAGCCAAATTGAACGTTACAAAAGCCAAGTACGTCCGAAATAGCTTCTTTCAGGTCGAAATGCATAGAAAACACACCAGCAAGTTCCCATCGTGTTCATTTGCAAAGTTAGGTGTACTTGAGCTGTTAATGCAAAATCGCGCAAATGAGCCAAATTGAACGTTACAAAAGCCAAGTAGGTCCGAACTAGCTTCTTTCAGGTCGAAATGCATAGAAAACACACCAGCAAGTTCCCATCGTGTTCATTTGCAAAGTTAGGTGTACTTGAGCTGTTAATGCAAAATCGCGCAAATGAGCCAAATTGAACGTTACAAAAGCCAAGTACGTCCGAACTCGCTTCTTTCAGGTCGAAATGCATAGAAAACACACCAGCAAGTTCCCATCGTGTTCATTTGCAAAGTTAGGTGTACTTGAGCTGTTAATGCAAAATCGCGCAAATGAGCCAAATTGAACGTTACAAAAGCCAAGTACGTCCGAACTAGCTTCTTTCAGGTCGAAATGCATAGAAAACACACCAGCAAGTTCCCATCGTGTTCATTTGCAAAGTTAGGTGTACTTGAGCTGTTAATGCAAAATCGCGCAAATGAGCCAAATTGAACGTTACAAAAGCCAAGTACGTCCGAAATAGCTTCTTTCAGGTCGAAATGCATAGAAAACACACCAGCAAGCGTCCATCGTGTTTCTCTCCCAAGTTAGGTGTACTTGAGCTGTTAATGCAAAATCGCGCAAATGAGCCAAATTGAACGTTACAAAAGCCAAGTAGGTCCGAACTAGCTTCTTTCAGGTCGAAATGCATAGAAAACACACCAGCAAGTTCCCATCGTGTTCATTTGCAAAGTTAGGTGTACTTGAGCTGTTAATGCAAAATCGCGCAAATGAGCCAAATTGAACGTTACAAAAGCCAAGTACGTCCGAAATAGCTTCTTTCAGGTCGAAATGCATAGAAAACACACCAGCAAGTTCCCATCGTGTTCATTTGCAAAGTTAGGTGTACTTGAGCTGTTAATGCAAAATCGCGCAAATGAGCCAAATTGAACGTTACAAAAGCCAAGTACGTCCGAAATAGCTTCTTTCAGGTCGAAATGCATAGAAAACACACCAGCAAGTTCCCATCGTGTTCATTTGCAAAGTTAGGTGTACTTGAGCTGTTAATGCAAAATCGCGCAAATGAGCCAAATTGAACGTTACAAAAGCCAAGTAGGTCCGAACTAGCTTCTTTCAGGTCGAAATGCATAGAAAACACACCAGTAAGTTCCCATCGTGTTCATTTGCAAAGTTAGGTGTACTTGAGCTGTTAATGCAAAATCGCGCAAATGAGCCAAATTGAATGTTACAAAAGCCAAGTACGTCCGAAATAGCTTCTTTCAGGTCGAAATGCATAGAAAACACACCAGCAAGCGTCCATCGTGTTTCTCTCCCAAGTTAGGTGTACTTGAGCTGTTAATGCAAAATCGCGCAAATGAGCCAAATTGAACGTTACAAAAGCCAAGTAGGTCCGAACTAGCTTCTTTCAGGTCGAAATGCATAGAAAACACACCAGCAAGTTCCCATCGTGTTCATTTGCAAAGTTAGGTGTACTTGAGCTGTTAATGCAAAATCGCGCAAATGAGCCAAATTGAACGTTACAAAAGCCAAGTACGTCCGAACTAGCTTCTTTCAGGTCGAAATGCATAGAAAACACACCAGCAAGTTCCCATCGTGTTCATTTGCAAAGTTAGGTGTACTTGAGCTGTTAATGCAAAATCGCGCAAATGAGCCAAATTGAATGTTACAAAAGCCAAGTACGTCCGAAATAGCTTCTTTCAGGTCGAAATGCATAGAAAACACACCAGCAAGCGTCCATCGTGTTTCTCTCCCAAGTTAGGTGTACTTGAGCTGTTAATGCAAAATCGCGCAAATGAGCCAAATAGAACGTTACAAAAGCCAAGTACGTCCGAACTAGCTTCTTTCAGGTCGAAATGCATAGAAAACACACCAGCAAGTTCCCATCGTGTTCATTTGCAAAGTGAGGTGTACTTGAGCTGTTAATGCAAAATCGCGCAAATGAGCCAAATTGAACGTTACAAAAGCCAAGTACGTCCGAACTAGCTTCTTTCAGGTCGAAATGCATAGAAAACACACCAGCAAGTTCCCATCGTGTTCATTTGCAAAGTTAGGTGTACTTGAGCTGTTAATGCCAAATCGCGCAAATCAGCCAAATTGAAAGTTACAAAAGCCAAGTACGTCCGTATTAGCTTCTTTCAGGTCGAAATGCATAGAAAACACACCAGCAAGTTCCCATCGTGTTCATTTGCAAAGTTAGGTGTACTTGAGCTGTTAATGCAAAATCGCGCAAATGAGCCAAATTGAACGTTACAAAAGCCAAGTAGGTCCGAACTAGCTTCTTTCAGGTCGAAATGCATAGAAAACACACCAGCAAGTTCCCATCGTGTTCATTTGCAAAGTTAGGTGTACTTGAGCTGTTAATGCAAAATCGCGCAAATGAGCCAAATTGAACGTTACAAAAGCCAAGTACGTCCGAAATAGCTTCTTTCAGGTCGAAATGCATAGAAAACACACCAGCAAGCGTCCATCGTGTTTCTCTCCCAAGTTAGGTGTACTTGAGCTGTTAATGCAAAATCGCGCAAATGAGCCAAATTGAACGTTACAAAAGCCAAGTAGGTCCGAACTAGCTTCTTTCAGGTCGAAATGCATAGAAAACACACCAGCAAGTTCCCATCGTGTTCATTTGCAAAGTTAGGTGTACTTGAACTGTTAATGCAAAATCGCGCAAATGAGCCAAATTGAACGTTACAAAAGCCAAGTACGTCCGAAATAGCTTCTTTCAGGTCGAAATGCATAGAAAACACACCAGCAAGTTCCCATCGTGTTCATTTGCAAAGTTAGGTGTACTTGAGCTGTTAATGCAAAATCGCGCAAATGAGCCAAATTGAACGTTACAAAAGCCAAGTACGTCCGAAATAGCTTCTTTCAGGTCGAAATGCATAGAAAACACACCAGCAAGTTCCCATCGTGTTCATTTGCAAAGTTAGGTGTACTTGAGCTGTTAATGCAAAATCGCGCAAATGAGCCAAATTGAACGTTACAAAAGCCAAGTAGGTCCGAACTAGCTTCTTTCAGGTCGAAATGCATAGAAAACACACCAGCAAGTTCCCATCGTGTTCATTTGCAAAGTTAGGTGTACTTGAGCTGTTAATGCAAAATCGCGCAAATGAGCCAAATTGAACGTTACAAAAGCCAAGTACGTCCGAACTCGCTTCTTTCAGGTCGAAATGCATAGAAAACACACCAGCAAGTTCCCATCGTGTTCATTTGCAAAGTTAGGTGTACTTGAGCTGTTAATGCAAAATCGCGCAAATGAGCCAAATTGAACGTTACAAAAGCCAAGTACGTCCGAACTAGCTTCTTTCAGGTCGAAATGCATAGAAAACACACCAGCAAGTTCCCATCGTGTTCATTTGCAAAGTTAGGTGTACTTGAGCTGTTAATGCAAAATCGCGCAAATGAGCCAAATTGAACGTTACAAAAGCCAAGTACGTCCGAAATAGCTTCTTTCAGGTCGAAATGCATAGAAAACACACCAGCAAGCGTCCATCGTGTTTCTCTCCCAAGTTAGGTGTACTTGAGCTGTTAATGCAAAATCGCGCAAATGAGCCAAATTGAACGTTACAAAAGCCAAGTAGGTCCGAACTAGCTTCTTTCAGGTCGAAATGCATAGAAAACACACCAGCAAGTTCCCATCGTGTTCATTTGCAAAGTTAGGTGTACTTGAGCTGTTAATGCAAAATCGCGCAAATGAGCCAAATTGAACGTTACAAAAGCCAAGTACGTCCGAAATAGCTTCTTTCAGGTCGAAATGCATAGAAAACACACCAGCAAGTTCCCATCGTGTTCATTTGCAAAGTTAGGTGTACTTGAGCTGTTAATGCAAAATCGCGCAAATGAGCCAAATTGAACGTTACAAAAGCCAAGTACGTCCGAAATAGCTTCTTTCAGGTCGAAATGCATAGAAAACACACCAGCAAGTTCCCATCGTGTTCATTTGCAAAGTTAGGTGTACTTGAGCTGTTAATGCAAAATCGCGCAAATGAGCCAAATTGAACGTTACAAAAGCCAAGTAGGTCCGAACTAGCTTCTTTCAGGTCGAAATGCATAGAAAACACACCAGTAAGTTCCCATCGTGTTCATTTGCAAAGTTAGGTGTACTTGAGCTGTTAATGCAAAATCGCGCAAATGAGCCAAATTGAATGTTACAAAAGCCAAGTACGTCCGAAATAGCTTCTTTCAGGTCGAAATGCATAGAAAACACACCAGCAAGCGTCCATCGTGTTTCTCTCCCAAGTTAGGTGTACTTGAGCTGTTAATGCAAAATCGCGCAAATGAGCCAAATTGAACGTTACAAAAGCCAAGTAGGTCCGAACTAGCTTCTTTCAGGTCGAAATGCATAGAAAACACACCAGCAAGTTCCCATCGTGTTCATTTGCAAAGTTAGGTGTACTTGAGCTGTTAATGCAAAATCGCGCAAATGAGCCAAATTGAACGTTACAAAAGCCAAGTACGTCCGAACTAGCTTCTTTCAGGTCGAAATGCATAGAAAACACACCAGCAAGTTCCCATCGTGTTCATTTGCAAAGTTAGGTGTACTTGAGCTGTTAATGCAAAATCGCGCAAATGAGCCAAATTGAACGTTACAAAAGCCAAGTAGGTCCGAACTAGCTTCTTTCAGGTCGAAATGCATAGAAAACACACCAGCAAGTTCCCATCGTGTTCATTTGCAAAGTTAGGTGTACTTGAGCTGTTAATGCAAAATCGCGCAAATGAGCCAAATTGAACGTTACAAAAGCCAAGTACGTCCGAAATAGCTTCTTTCAGGTCGAAATGCATAGAAAACACACCAGCAAGCGTCCATCGTGTTTCTCTCCCAAGTTAGGTGTACTTGAGCTGTTAATGCAAAATCGCGCAAATGAGCCAAATTGAACGTTACAAAAGCCAAGTAGGTCCGAACTAGCTTCTTTCAGGTCGAAATGCATAGAAAACACACCAGCAAGTTCCCATCGTGTTCATTTGCAAAGTTAGGTGTACTTGAGCTGTTAATGCAAAATCGCGCAAATGAGCCAAATTGAACGTTACAAAAGCCAAGTACGTCCGAAATAGCTTCTTTCAGGTCGAAATGCATAGAAAACACACCAGCAAGTTCCCATCGTGTTCATTTGCAAAGTTAGGTGTACTTGAGCTGTTAATGCAAAATCGCGCAAATGAGCCAAATTGAACGTTACAAAAGCCAAGTAGGTCCGAACTAGCTTCTTTCAGGTCGAAATGCATAGAAAACACACCAGTAAGTTCCCATCGTGTTCATTTGCAAAGTTAGGTGTACTTGAGCTGTTAATGCAAAATCGCGCAAATGAGCCAAATTGAATGTTACAAAAGCCAAGTACGTCCGAAATAGCTTCTTTCAGGTCGAAATGCATAGAAAACACACCAGCAAGCGTCCATCGTGTTTCTCTCCCAAGTTAGGTGTACTTGAGCTGTTAATGCAAAATCGCGCAAATGAGCCAAATTGAACGTTACAAAAGCCAAGTAGGTCCGAACTAGCTTCTTTCAGGTCGAAATGCATAGAAAACACACCAGCAAGTTCCCATCGTGTTCATTTGCAAAGTTAGGTGTACTTGAGCTGTTAATGCAAAATCGCGCAAATGAGCCAAATTGAACGTTACAAAAGCCAAGTACGTCCGAACTAGCTTCTTTCAGGTCGAAATGCATAGAAAACACACCAGCAAGTTCCCATCGTGTTCATTTGCAAAGTTAGGTGTACTTGAGCTGTTAATGCAAAATCGCGCAAATGAGCCAAATTGAACGTTACAAAAGCCAAGTAGGTCCGAACTAGCTTCTTTCAGGTCGAAATGCATAGAAAACACACCAGCAAGTTCCCATCTTGTTCATTTGCAAAGTTAGGTGTACTTGAGCTGTTAATGCAAAATCGCGCAAATGAGCCAAATTGAACGTTACAAAAGCCAAGTACGTCCGAAATAGCTTCTTTCAGGTCGAAATGCATAGAAAACACACCAGCAAGCGTCCATCGTGTTTCTCTCCCAAGTTAGGTGTACTTGAGCTGTTAATGCAAAATCGCGCAAATGAGCCAAATTGAACGTTACAAAAGCCAAGTAGGTCCGAACTAGCTTCTTTCAGGTCGAAATGCATAGAAAACACACCAGCAAGTTCCCATCGTGTTCATTTGCAAAGTTAGGTGTACTTGAGCTGTTAATGCAAAATCGCGCAAATGAGCCAAATTGAACGTTACAAAAGCCAAGTACGTCCGAAATAGCTTCTTTCAGGTCGAAATGCATAGAAAACACACCAGCAAGCGTCCATCGTGTTTCTCTCCCAAGTTAGGTGTACTTGAGCTGTTAATGCAAAATCGCGCAAATGAGCCAAATTGAACGTTACAAAAGCCAAGTAGGTCCGAACTAGCTTCTTTCAGGTCGAAATGCATAGAAAACACACCAGCAAGTTCCCATCGTGTTCATTTGCAAAGTTAGGTGTACTTGAGCTGTTAATGCAAAATCGCGCAAATGAGCCAAATTGAACGTTACAAAAGCCAAGTACGTCCGAAATAGCTTCTTTCAGGTCGAAATGCATAGAAAACACACCAGCAAGTTCCCATCGTGTTCATTTGCAAAGTTAGGTGTACTTGAGCTGTTAATGCAAAATCGCGCAAATGAGCCAAATTGAACGTTACAAAAGCCAAGTAGGTCCGAACTAGCTTCTTTCAGGTCGAAATGCATAGAAAACACACCAGCAAGTTCCCATCGTGTTCATTTGCAAAGTTAGGTGTACTTGAGCTGTTAATGCAAAATCGCGCAAATGAGCCAAATTGAACGTTACAAAAGCCAAGTACGTCCGAAATAGCTTCTTTCAGGTCGAAATGCATAGAAAACACACCAGCAAGCGTCCATCGTGTTTCTCTCCCAAGTTAGGTGTACTTGAGCTGTTAATGCAAAATCGCGCAAATGAGCCAAATTGAACGTTACAAAAGCCAAGTAGGTCCGAACTAGCTTCTTTCAGGTCGAAATGCATAGAAAACACACCAGCAAGTTCCCATCGTGTTCATTTGCAAAGTTAGGTGTACTTGAGCTGTTAATGCAAAATCGCGCAAATGAGCCAAATTGAACGTTACAAAAGCCAAGTACGTCCGAACTAGCTTCTTTCAGGTCGAAATGCATAGAAAACACACCAGCAAGTTCCCATCGTGTTCATTTGCAAAGTTAGGTGTACTTGAGCTGTTAATGCAAAATCGCGCAAATGAGCCAAATTGAACGTTACAAAAGCCAAGTAGGTCCGAACTAGCTTCTTTCAGGTCGAAATGCATAGAAAACACACCAGCAAGTTCCCATCGTGTTCATTTGCAAAGTTAGGTGTACTTGAGCTGTTAATGCAAAATCGCGCAAATGAGCCAAATTGAACGTTACAAAAGCCAACTACGTCCGAAATAGCTTCTTTCAGGTCGAAATGCATAGAAAACACACCAGCAAGTTCCCATCGTGTTCATTTGCAAAGTTAGGTGTACTTGAGCTGTTAATGCAAAATCGCGTAAATGAGCCAAATTGAACGTTACAAAAGCCAAGTACGTCCGAACTAGCTTCTTTCAGGTCGAAATGCATAGAAAACACACCAGCAAGTTCCCATCGTGTTCATTTGCAAAGTTAGGTGTACTTGAGCTGTTAATGCAAAATCGCGCAAATGAGCCAAATTGAACGTTACAAAAGCCAAGTACGTCCGAACTAGCTTCTTTCAGGTCGAAATGCATAGAAAACACACCAGCAAGTTCCCATCGTGTTCATTTGCAAAGTTAGGTGTACTTGAGCTGTTAATGCAAAATCGCGCAAATGAGCCAAATTGAACGTTACAAAAGCCAAGTAGGTCCGAACTAGCTTCTTTCAGGTCGAAATGCATAGAAAACACACCAGCAAGTTCCCATCGTGTTCATTTGCAAAGTTAGGTGTACTTGAGCTGTTAATGCAAAATCGCGCAAATGAGCCAAATTGAACGTTACAAAAGCCAAGTACGTCCGAAATAGCTTCTTTCAGGTCGAAATGCATAGAAAACACACCAGCAAGCGCCCATCGTGTTTCTCTCCAAAGTTAGGTGTACTTGAGCTGTTAATGCAAAATCGCGCAAATGAGCCAAATTGAACGTTACAAAAGCCAAGTAGGTCCGAACTAGCTTCTTTCAGGTCGAAATGCATAGAAAACACACCAGCAAGTTCCCATCGTGTTCATTTGCAAAGTTAGGTGTACTTGAGCTGTTAATGCAAAATCGCGCAAATGAGCCAAATTGAACGTTACAAAAGCCAAGTACGTCCGAACTAGCTTCTTTCAGGTCGAAATGGATAGAAAACACACCAGCAAGTTCCCATCGTGTTCATTTGCAAAGTTAGGTGTACTTGAGCTGTTAATGCAAAATCGCGCAAATGAGCCAAATTGAACGTTACAAAAGCCAAGTACGTCCGAACTAGCTTCTTTCAGGTCGAAATGCATAGAAAACACACCAGCAAGTTCCCATCGTGTTCATTTGCAAAGTTAGGTGTACTTGAGCTGTTAATGCAAAATCGCGCAAATGAGCCAAATAGAACGTTACAAAAGCCAAGTAGGTCCGAACTAGCTTCTTTCAGGTCGAAATGCATAGAAAACACACCAGCAAGTTCCCATCGTGTTCATTTGCAAAGTTAGGTGTACTTGAGCTGTTAATGCAAAATCGCGCAAATGAGCCAAATTGAACGTTACAAAAGCCAAGTACGTCCGAACTAGCTTCTTTCAGGTCGAAATGCATAGAAAACACACCAGCAAGTTCCCATCGTGTTCATTTGCAAAGTTAGGTGTACTTGAGCTGTTAATGCAAAATCGCGCAAATGAGCCAAATTGAACGTTACAAAAGCCAAGTACGTCCGAACTAGCTTCTTTCAGGTCGAAATGCATAGAAAACACACCAGCAAGTTCCCATCGTGTTCATTTGCAAAGTTAGGTGTACTTGAGCTGTTAATGCAAAATCGCGCAAATGAGCCAAATTGAACGTTACAAAAGCTAAGTAGGTCCGAACTAGCTTCTTTCAGGTCGAAATGCATAGAAAACACACCAGCAAGTTCCCATCGTGTTCATTTGCAAAGTTAGGTGTACTTGAGCTGTTAATGCAAAATCGCGCAAATGAGCCAAATTGAACGTTACAAAAGCCAAGTACGTCCGAAATAGCTTCTTTCAGGTCGAAATGCATAGAAAACACACCAGCAAGCGTCCATCGTGTTTCTCTCCCAAGTTAGGTGTACTTGAGCTGTTAATGCAAAATCGCGCAAATGAGCCAAATTGAACGTTACAAAAGCCAAGTAGGTCCGAACTAGCTTCTTTCAGGTCGAAATGCATAGAAAACACACCAGCAAGTTCCCATCGTGTTCATTTGCAAAGTTAGGTGTACTTGAGCTGTTAATGCAAAATCGCGCAAATGAGCCAAATTGAACGTTACAAAAGCCAAGTACGTCCGAAATAGCTTCTTTCAGGTCGAAATGCATAGAAAACACACCAGCAAGCGTCCATCGTGTTTCTCTCCCAAGTTAGGTGTACTTGAACTGTTAATGCAAAATCGCGCAAATGAGCCAAATTGAACGTTACAAAAGCCAAGTAGGTCCGAACTAGCTTCTTTCAGGTCGAAATGCATAGAAAACACACCAGCAAGTTCCCATCGTGTTCATTTGCAAAGTTAGGTGTACTTGAGCTGTTAATGCAAAATCGCGCAAATGAGCCAAATTGAACGTTACAAAAGCCAAGTACGTCCGAAATAGCTTCTTTCAGGTCGAAATGCATAGAAAACACACCAGCAAGTTCCCATCGTGTTCATTTGCAAAGTTAGGTGTACTTGAGCTGTTAATGCAAAATCGCGCAAATGAGCCAAATTGAACGTTACAAAAGCCAAGTAGGTCCGAACTAGCTTCTTTCAGGTCGAAATGCATAGAAAACACACCAGTAAGTTCCCATCGTGTTCATTTGCAAAGTTAGGTGTACTTGAGCTGTTAATGCAAAATCGCGCAAATGAGCCAAATTGAATGTTACAAAAGCCAAGTACGTCCGAAATAGCTTCTTTCAGGTCGAAATGCATAGAAAACACACCAGCAAGCGTCCATCGTGTTTCTCTCCCAAGTTTGGTGTACTTGAGCTGTTAATGCAAAATCGCGCAAATGAGCCAAATTGAACGTTACAAAAGCCAAGTAGGTCCGAACTAGCTTCTTTCAGGTCGAAATGCATAGAAAACACACCAGCAAGTTCCCATCGTGTTCATTTGCAAAGTTAGGTGTACTTGAGCTGTTAATGCAAAATCGCGCAAATGAGCCAAATTGGACGTTACAAAAGCCAAGTAGGTCCGAACTAGCTTCTTTCAGGTCGAAATGCAAAGAAAACACACCAGCAAGTTCCCATCGTGTTCATTTGCAAAGTTAGGTGTACTTGAGCTGTTAATGCAAAATCGCGCAAATGAGCCAAATTGAATGTTACAAAAGCCAAGTACGTCCGAAATAGCTTCTTTGAGGTCGAAATGCATAGAAAACACACCAGCAAGCGTCCATCGTGTTTCTCTCCCAAGTTAGGTGTACTTGAGCTGTTAATGCAAAATCGCGCAAATGAGCCAAATTGAACGTTACAAAAGCCAAGTAGGTCCGAACTAGCTTCTTTCAGGTCGAAATGCATAGAAAACACACCAGCAAGTTCCCATCGTGTTCATTTGCAAAGTTAGGTGTACTTGAGCTTTTAATGCAAAATCGCGCAAATGAGCCAAATTGAACGTTACAAAAGCCAAGTACGTCCGAAATAGCTTCTTTCAGGTCGAAATGCATAGAAAACACACCAGCAAGTTCCCATCGTGTTCATTTGCAAAGTTAGGTGTACTTGAGCTGTTAATGCAAAATCGCGCAAATGAGCCAAATTGAACGTTACAAAAGCCAAGTACGTCCGAAATAGCTTCTTTCAGGTCGAAATGCATAGAAAACACACCAGCAAGTTCCCATCGTGTTCATTTGCAAAGTTAGGTGTACTTGAGCTGTTAATGCAAAATCGCGCAAATGAGCCAAATTGAACGTTACAAAAGCCAAGTAGGTCCGAACTAGCTTCTTTCAGGTCGAAATGCATAGAAAACACATCAGTAAGTTCCCATCGTGTTCATTTGCAAAGTTAGGTGTACTTGAGCTGTTAATGCAAAATCGCGCAAATGAGCCAAATTGAATGTTACAAAAGCCAAGTACGTCCGAAATAGCTTCTTTCAGGTCGAAATGCATAGAAAACACACCAGCAAGCGTCCATCGTGTTTCTCTCCCAAGTTAGGTGTACTTGAGCTGTTAATGCAAAATCGCGCAAATGAGCCAAATTGAACGTTACAAAAGCCAAGTACGTCCGAACTAGCTTCTTTCAGGTCGAAATGCATAGAAAACACACCAGCAAGTTCCCATCGTGTTCATTTGCAAAGTGAGGTGTACTTGAGCTGTTAATGCAAAATCGCGCAAATGAGCCAAATTGAACGTTACAAAAGCCAAGTACGTCCGAACTAGCTTCTTTCAGGTCGAAATGCATAGAAAACACACCAGCAAGTTCCCATCGTGTTCATTTGCAAAGTTAGGTGTACTTGAGCTGTTAATGCCAAATCGCGCAAATGAGCCAAATTGAATGTTACAAAAGCCAAGTACGTCCGAAATAGCTTCTTTCAGGTCGAAATGCATAGAAAACACACCAGCAAGCGTCCATCGTGTTTCTCTCCCAAGTTTGGTGTACTTGAGCTGTTAATGCAAAATCGCGCAAATGAGCCAAATTGAACGTTACAAAAGCCAAGTAGGTCCGAACTAGCTTCTTTCAGGTCGAAATGCATAGAAAACACACCAGCAAGTTCCCATCGTGTTCATTTGCAAAGTTAGGTGTACTTGAGCTGTTAATGCAAAATCGCGCAAATGAGCCAAATTGGACGTTACAAAAGCCAAGTAGGTCCGAACTAGCTTCTTTCAGGTCGAAATGCAAAGAAAACACACCAGCAAGTTCCCATCGTGTTCATTTGCAAAGTTAGGTGTACTTGAGCTGTTAATGCAAAATCGCGCAAATGAGCCAAATTGAATGTTACAAAAGCCAAGTACGTCCGAAATAGCTTCTTTGAGGTCGAAATGCATAGAAAACACACCAGCAAGCGTCCATCGTGTTTCTCTCCCAAGTTAGGTGTACTTGAGCTGTTAATGCAAAATCGCGCAAATGAGCCAAATTGAACGTTACAAAAGCCAAGTAGGTCCGAACTAGCTTCTTTCAGGTCGAAATGCATAGAAAACACACCAGCAAGTTCCCATCGTGTTCATTTGCAAAGTTAGGTGTACTTGAGCTTTTAATGCAAAATCGCGCAAATGAGCCAAATTGAACGTTACAAAAGCCAAGTACGTCCGAAATAGCTTCTTTCAGGTCGAAATGCATAGAAAACACACCAGCAAGTTCCCATCGTGTTCATTTGCAAAGTTAGGTGTACTTGAGCTGTTAATGCAAAATCGCGCAAATGAGCCAAATTGAACGTTACAAAAGCCAAGTAGGTCCGAACTAGCTTCTTTCAGGTCGAAATGCATAGAAAACACATCAGTAAGTTCCCATCGTGTTCATTTGCAAAGTTAGGTGTACTTGAGCTGTTAATGCAAAATCGCGCAAATGAGCCAAATTGAATGTTACAAAAGCCAAGTACGTCCGAAATAGCTTCTTTCAGGTCGAAATGCATAGAAAACACACCAGCAAGCGTCCATCGTGTTTCTCTCCCAAGTTAGGTGTACTTGAGCTGTTAATGCAAAATCGCGCAAATGAGCCAAATTGAACGTTACAAAAGCCAAGTACGTCCGAACTAGCTTCTTTCAGGTCGAAATGCATAGAAAACACACCAGCAAGTTCCCATCGTGTTCATTTGCAAAGTGAGGTGTACTTGAGCTGTTAATGCAAAATCGCGCAAATGAGCCAAATTGAACGTTACAAAAGCCAAGTACGTCCGAACTAGCTTCTTTCAGGTCGAAATGCATAGAAAACACACCAGCAAGTTCCCATCGTGTTCATTTGCAAAGTTAGGTGTACTTGAGCTGTTAATGCCAAATCGCGCAAATCAGCCAAATTGAAAGTTACAAAAACCAAGTACGTCCGTATTAGCTTCTTTCAGGTCGAAATGCATAGAAAACAAACCAGCAAGTTCCCATCGTGTTCATTTGCAAAGTTAGGTGTACTTGAGCTGTTAATGCAAAATCGCGCAAATGAGCCAAATTGAACGTTACAAAAGCCAAGTAGGTCCGAACTAGCTTCTTTCAGGTCGAAATGCATAGAAAACACACCAGCAAGTTCCCATCGTGTTCATTTGCAAAGTTAGGTGTACTTGAGCTGTTAATGCAAAATCGCGCAAATGAGCCAAATTGAACGTTACAAAAGCCAAGTACGTCCGAAATAGCTTCTTTCAGGTCGAAATGCATAGAAAACACACGAGCAAGCGTCCATCGTGTTTCTCTCCCAAGTTAGGTGTACTTGAGCTGTTAATGCAAAATCGCGCAAATGAGCCAAATTGAACGTTACAAAAGCCAAGTAGGTCCGAACTAGCTTCTTTCAGGTCGAAATGCATAGAAAACACACCAGCAAGTTCCCATCGTGTTCATTTGCAAAGTTAGGTGTACTTGAGCTGTTAATGCAAAATCGCGCAAATGAGCCAAATTGAACGTTACAAAAGCCAAGTACGTCCGAAATAGCTTCTTTCAGGTCGAAATGCATAGAAAACACACCAGCAAGTTCCCATCGTGTTCATTTGCAAAGTTAGGTGTACTTGAGCTGTTAATGCAAAATCGCGCAAATGAGCCAAATTGAACGTTACAAAAGCCAAGTACGTCCGAAATAGCTTCTTTCAGGTCGAAATGCATAGAAAACACACCAGCAAGTTCCCATCGTGTTCATTTGCAAAGTTAGGTGTACTTGAGCTGTTAATGCAAAATCGCGCAAATGAGCCAAATTGAACGTTACAAAAGCCAAGTAGGTCCGAACTAGCTTGTTTCAGGTCGAAATGCATAGAAAACACACCAGTAAGTTCCCATCGTGTTCATTTGCAAAGTTAGGTGTACTTGAGCTGTTAATGCAAAATCGCGCAAATGAGCCAAATTGAATGTTACAAAAGCCAAGTACGTCCGAAATAGCTTCTTTCAGGTCGAAATGCATAGAAAACACACCAGCAAGCGTCCATCGTGTTTCTCTCCCAAGTTAGGTGTACTTGAGCTGTTAATGCAAAATCGCGCAAATGAGCCAAATTGAACGTTACAAAAGCCAAGTACGTCCGAACTAGCTTCTTTCAGGTCGAAATGCATAGAAAACACACCAGCAAGTTCCCATCGTGTTCATTTGCAAAGTTAGGTGTACTTGAGCTGTTAATGCAAAATCGCGCAAATGAGCCAAATTGAACGTTACAAAAGCCAAGTACGTCCGAACTAGCTTCTTTCAGGTCGAAATGCATAGAAAACACACCAGCAAGTTCCCATCGTGTTCATTTGCAAAGTTAGGTGTACTTGAGCTGTTAATGCAAAATCGCGCAAATGAGCCAAATTGAACGTTACAAAAGCCAAGTAGGTCCGAACTAGCTTCTTTCAGGTCGAAATGCATAGAAAACACACCAGCAAGTTCCCATCGTGTTCATTTGCAAAGTTAGGTGTACTTGAGCTGTTAATGCAAAATCGCCCAAATGAGCCAAATTGAACGTTACAAAAGCCAAGTACGTCCGAATTAGCTTCTTTCAGGTCGAAATGCATAGAAAACACACCAGCAAGTTCCCATCGTCTTCATTTGCAAAGTTAGGTGTACTTGAGCTGTTAATGCAAAATCGCGTAAATGAGCCAAATTGAACGTTACAAAAGCCAAGTACGTCCGAACTAGCTTCTTTCAGGTCGAAATGCATAGAAAACACACCAGCAAGTTCCCATCGTGTTCATTTGCAAACTTAGGTGTACTTGAGCTGTTAATGCAAAATCGCGCAAATGAGCCAAATTGAACGTTACAAAAGCCAAGTACGTCCGAACTAGCTTCTTTCAGGTCGAAATGGATAGAAAACACACCAGCAAGTTCCCATCGTGTTCATTTGCAAAGTTAGGTGTACTTGAGCTGTTAATGCAAAATCGCGCAAATGAGCCAAATTAAACGTTACAAAAGCCAAGTACGTCCGAACTAGCTTCTTTCAGGTCGAAATGCATAGAAAACACACCAGCAAGTTCCCATCGTGTTCATTTGCAAAGTTAGGTGTACTTGAGCTGTTAATGCAAAATCGCGCAAATGAGCCAAATTGAACGTTACAAAAGCCAAGTACGTCCGAACTAGCTTCTTTCAGGTCGAAATGCATAGAAAACACACCAGCAAGTGCCCATCGTGTTCATTTGCAAAGTTAGGTGTACTTGAGCTGTTAATGCAAAATCGCGCAAATGAGCCAAATTGAACGTTACAAAAGCAAAGTACGTCCGAACTAGCTTCTTTCAGGTCGAAATGCATAGAAAACACACCAGCAAGTACCCATCGTGTTCATTTGCAAAGTTAGGTGTACTTGAGCTGTTAATGCAAAATCGCGCAAATGAGCCAAATTGAACGTTACAAAAGCCAAGTAGTTCCGAACTAGCTTCTTTCAGGTCGAAATGCATAGAAAACACACCAGCAAGTTCCCATCGTGTTCATTTGCAGTTAGGTGTACTTGAGCTGTTAATGCAAAATCGCGCAAATGAGCCAAATTGAACGTTTCAAAAGCCAAGTACGTCCGAAATAGCTTCTTTCAGGTCGAAATGCATAGAAAACACACCAGCAAGCGTCCATCGTGTTTCTCTCCCAAGTTAGGTGTACTTGAGCTGTTAATGCAAAATCGCGCAAATGAGCCAAATTGAACGTTACAAAAGCCAAGTAGGTCCGAACTAGCTTCTTTCAGGTCGAAATGCATAGAAAACACACCAGCAAGTTCCCATCGTGTTCATTTGCAAAGTTAGGTGTACTTGAGCTGTTAATGCAAAATCGCGCAAATGAGCCAAATTGAACGTTACAAAAGCCAAGTACGTCCGAAATAGCTTCTTTCAGGTCGAAATGCATAGAAAACACACCAGCAAGCGTCCATCGTGTTTCTCTCCCAAGTTAGGTGTACTTGAGCTGTTAATGCAAAATCGCGCAAATGAGCCAAATTGAACGTTACAAAAGCCAAGTACGTCCGAACTAGCTTCTTTCAGGTCGAAATGCATAGAAAACACACCAGCAAGTTCCCATCGTGTTCATTTGCAAAGTTAGGTGTACTTGAGCTGTTAATGCAAAATCGCGCAAATGAGCCAAATTGAACGTTACAAAAGCCAAGTACGTCCGAACTAGCTTCTTTCAGGTCGAAATGCATAGAAAACACACCAGCAAGTTCCCATCGTGTTCATTTGCAAAGTTAGGTGTACTTGAGCTGTTAATGCAAAATCGCGCAAATGAGCCAAATTGAACGTTACAAAAGCCAAGTACGTCCGAACTAGCTTCTTTCAGGTCGAAATGCATAGAAAACACACCAGCAAGTTCCCATCGTGTTCATTTGGAAAGTTAGGTGTACTTGAGCTGTTAATGCCAAATCGCGCAAATCAGCCAAATTGAACGTTACAAAAGCCAAGTACGTCCGAATTAGCTTCTTTCAGGTCGAAATGCATAGAAAACACACCAGCAAGTTCCCATCGTGTTCATTTGCAAAGTTAGGTGTACTTGAGCTGTTAATGCAAAATCGCGCAAATGAGCCAAATTGAACGTTACAAAAGCCAAGTACGTCCGAACTAGCTTCTTTCAGGTCGAAATGCATAGAAAACACACCAGCAAGTTCCCATCGTCTTCATTTGCAAAGTTAGGTGTACTTGAGCTGTTAATGCAAAATCGCGTAAATGAGCCAAATTGAACGTTACAAAAGCCAAGTACGTCCGAACTAGCTTCTTTCAGGTCGAAATGCATAGAAAACACACCAGCAAGTTCCCATCGTGTTCATTTGCAAACTTAGGTGTACTTGAGCTGTTAATGCAAAATCGCGCAAATGAGCCAAATTGAACGTTACAAAAGCCAAGTACGTCCGAACTAGCTTCTTTCAGGTCGAAATGGATAGAAAACACACCAGCAAGTTCCCATCGTGTTCATTTGCAAAGTTAGGTGTACTTGAGCTGTTAATGCAAAATCGCGCAAATGAGCCAAATTAAACGTTACAAAAGCCAAGTACGTCCGAACTAGCTTCTTTCAGGTCGAAATGCATAGAAAACACACCAGCAAGTTCCCATCGTGTTCATTTGCAAAGTTAGGTGTACTTGAGCTGTTAATGCAAAATCGCGCAAATGAGCCAAATTGAACGTTACAAAAGCCAAGTACGTCCGAACTAGCTTCTTTCAGGTCGAAATGCATAGAAAACACACCAGCAAGTGCCCATCGTGTTCATTTGCAAAGTTAGGTGTACTTGAGCTGTTAATGCAAAATCGCGCAAATGAGCCAAATTGAACGTTACAAAAGCAAAGTACGTCCGAACTAGCTTCTTTCAGGTCGAAATGCATAGAAAACACACCAGCAAGTACCCATCGTGTTCATTTGCAAAGTTAGGTGTACTTGAGCTGTTAATGCAAAATCGCGCAAATGAGCCAAATTGAACGTTACAAAAGCCAAGTAGTTCCGAACTAGCTTCTTTCAGGTCGAAATGCATAGAAAACACACCAGCAAGTTCCCATCGTGTTCATTTGCAGTTAGGTGTACTTGAGCTGTTAATGCAAAATCGCGCAAATGAGCCAAATTGAACGTTTCAAAAGCCAAGTACGTCCGAAATAGCTTCTTTCAGGTCGAAATGCATAGAAAACACACCAGCAAGCGTCCATCGTGTTTCTCTCCCAAGTTAGGTGTACTTGAGCTGTTAATGCAAAATCGCGCAAATGAGCCAAATTGAACGTTACAAAAGCCAAGTAGGTCCGAACTAGCTTCTTTCAGGTCGAAATGCATAGAAAACACACCAGCAAGTTCCCATCGTGTTCATTTGCAAAGTTAGGTGTACTTGAGCTGTTAATGCAAAATCGCGCAAATGAGCCAAATTGAACGTTACAAAAGCCAAGTACGTCCGAAATAGCTTCTTTCAGGTCGAAATGCATAGAAAACACACCAGCAAGCGTCCATCGTGTTTCTCTCCCAAGTTAGGTGTACTTGAGCTGTTAATGCAAAATCGCGCAAATGAGCCAAATTGAACGTTACAAAAGCCAAGTACGTCCGAACTAGCTTCTTTCAGGTCGAAATGCATAGAAAACACACCAGCAAGTTCCCATCGTGTTCATTTGCAAAGTTAGGTGTACTTGAGCTGTTAATGCAAAATCGCGCAAATGAGCCAAATTGAACGTTACAAAAGCCAAGTACGTCCGAACTAGCTTCTTTCAGGTCGAAATGCATAGAAAACACACCAGCAAGTTCCCATCGTGTTCATTTGCAAAGTTAGGTGTACTTGAGCTGTTAATGCAAAATCGCGCAAATGAGCCAAATTGAACGTTACAAAAGCCAAGTACGTCCGAACTAGCTTCTTTCAGGTCGAAATGCATAGAAAACACACCAGCAAGTTCCCATCGTGTTCATTTGGAAAGTTAGGTGTACTTGAGCTGTTAATGCCAAATCGCGCAAATCAGCCAAATTGAACGTTACAAAAGCCAAGTACGTCCGAATTAGCTTCTTTCAGGTCGAAATGCATAGAAAACACACCAGCAAGTTCCCATCGTGTTCATTTGCAAAGTTAGGTGTACTTGAGCTGTTAATGCAAAATCGCGCAAATGAGCCAAATTGAACGTTACAAAAGCCAAGTAGGTCCGAACTAGCTTCTTTCAGGTCGAAATGCATAGAAAACACACCAGCAAGTTCCCATCGTGTTCATTTGCAAAGTTAGGTGTACTTGAGCTGTTAATGCAAAATCGCGCAAATGAGCCAAATTGAACGTTACAAAAGCCAAGTACGTCCGAATTAGCTTCTTTCAGGTCGAAATGCATAGAAAACACACCAGCAAGTTCCCATCGTGTTCATTTGCAAAGTTAGGTGTACTTGAGCTGTTAATGCAAAATCGCGCAAATGAGCCAAATTGAACGTTACAAAAGCGAAGTACGTCCGAAATAGCTTCTTTCAGGTCGAAATGCATAGAAAACACACCAGCAAGCGTCCATCGTGTTTCTCTCCCAAGTTAGGTGTACTTGAGCTATTAATGCAAAATCGCGCAAATGAGCCAAATTGAACGTTACAAAAGCCAAGTAGGTCCGAACTAGCTTCTTTCAGGTCGAAATGCATAGAAAACACACCAGCAAGTTCCCATCGTGTTCATTTGCAAAGTTAGGTGTACTTGAGCTGTTAATGCAAAATCGCGCAAATGAGCCAAATTGAACGTTACAAAAGCCAAGTACGTCCGAACTAGCTTCTTTCAGGTCGAAATGCATAGAAAACACACCAGCAAGTTCCCATCGTGTTCATTTGCAAAGTTAGGTGTACTTGAGCTGTTAATGCAAAATCGCGCAAATGAGCCAAATTGAACGTTACAAAAGCCAAGTACGTCCGAACTAGCTTCTTTCAGGTCGAAATGCATAGAAAACACACCAGCAAGTTCCCATCGTGTTCATTTGCAAAGTTAGGTGTACTTGAGCTGTTAATGCAAAATCGCGCAAATGAGCCAAATTGAACGTTACAAAAGCCAAGTACGTCCGAACTAGCTTCTTTCAGGTCGAAATGCATATAAAACACACCAGCAAGTTCCCATCGTGTTCATTTGCAAAGTTAGGTGTACTTGAGCTGTTAATGCAAAATCGCGCAAATGAGCCAAATTGAACGTTTCAAAAGCCAAGTACGTCCGAAATAGCTTCTTTCAGGTCGAAATGCATAGAAAACACACCAGCAAGCGTCCATCGTGTTTCTCTCCCAAGTTAGGTGTACTTGAGCTGTTAATGCAAAATCGCGCAAATGAGCCAAATTGAACGTTACAAAAGCCAAGTAGGTCCGAACTAGCTTCTTTCAGGTCGAAATGCATAGAAAACACACCAGCAAGTTCCCATCGTGTTCATTTGCAAAGTTAGGTGTACTTGAGCTGTTAATGCAAAATCGCGCAAATGAGCCAAATTGAACGTTACAAAAGCCAAGTACGTCCGAAATAGCTTCTTTCAGGTCGAAATGCATAGAAAACACACCAGCAAGCGTCCATCGTGTTTCTCTCCCAAGTTAGGTGTACTTGAGCTGTTAATGCAAAATCGCGCAAATGAGCCAAATTGAACGTTACAAAAGCCAAGTACGTCCGAACTAGCTTCTTTCAGGTCGAAATGCATAGAAAACACACCAGCAAGTTCCCATCGTGTTCATTTGCAAAGTTAGGTGTACTTGAGCTGTTAATGCAAAATCGCGCAAATGAGCCAAATTGAACGTTACAAAAGCCAAGTACGTCCGAACTAGCTTCTTTCAGGTCGAAATGCATAGAAAACACACCAGCAAGTTCCCATCGTGTTCATTTGCAAAGTTAGGTGTACTTGAGCTGTTAATGCAAAATCGCGCAAATGAGCCAATTGAACGTTACAAAAGCCAAGTACGTCCGAACTAGCTTCTTTCAGGTCGAAATGCATAGAAAACACACCAGCAAGTTCCCATCGTGTTCATTTGGAAAGTTAGGTGTACTTGAGCTGTTAATGCCAAATCGCGCAAATCAGCCAAATTGAACGTTACAAAAGCCAAGTACGTCCGAATTAGCTTCTTTCAGGTCGAAATGCATAGAAAACACACCAGCAAGTTCCCATCGTGTTCATTTGCAAAGTTAGGTGTACTTGAGCTGTTAATGCAAAATCGCGCAAATGAGCCAAATTGAACGTTACAAAAGCCAAGTAGGTCCGAACTAGCTTCTTTCAGGTCGAAATGCATAGAAAACACACCAGCAAGTTCCCATCGTGTTCATTTGCAAAGTTAGGTGTACTTGAGCTGTTAATGCAAAATCGCGCAAATGAGCCAAATTGAACGTTACAAAAGCCAAGTACGTCCGAATTAGCTTCTTTCAGGTCGAAATGCATAGAAAACACACCAGCAAGTTCCCATCGTGTTCATTTGCAAAGTTAGGTGTACTTGAGCTGTTAATGCAAAATCGCGCAAATGAGCCAAATTGAACGTTACAAAAGCGAAGTACGTCCGAAATAGCTTCTTTCAGGTCGAAATGCATAGAAAACACACCAGCAAGCGTCCATCGTGTTTCTCTCCCAAGTTAGGTGTACTTGAGCTATTAATGCAAAATCGCGCAAATGAGCCAAATTGAACGTTACAAAAGCCAAGTAGGTCCGAACTAGCTTCTTTCAGGTCGAAATGCATAGAAAACACACCAGCAAGTTCCCATCGTGTTCATTTGCAAAGTTAGGTGTACTTGAGCTGTTAATGCAAAATCGCGCAAATGAGCCAAATTGAACGTTACAAAAGCCAAGTACGTCCGAACTAGCTTCTTTCAGGTCGAAATGCATAGAAAACACACCAGCAAGTTCCCATCGTGTTCATTTGCAAAGTTAGGTGTACTTGAGCTGTTAATGCAAAATCGCGCAAATGAGCCAAATTGAACGTTACAAAAGCCAAGTACGTCCGAACTAGCTTCTTTCAGGTCGAAATGCATAGAAAACACACCAGCAAGTTCCCATCGTGTTCATTTGCAAAGTTAGGTGTACTTGAGCTGTTAATGCAAAATCGCGCAAATGAGCCAAATTGAACGTTACAAAAGCCAAGTACGTCCGAACTAGCTTCTTTCAGGTCGAAATGCATATAAAACACACCAGCAAGTTCCCATCGTGTTCATTTGCAAAGTTAGGTGTACTTGAGCTGTTAATGCAAAATCGCGCAAATGAGCCAAATTGAACGTTACAAAAGCCAAGTACGTCCGAACTAGCTTCTTTCAGGTCGAAATGCATAGAAAACACACCAGCAAGTTCCCATCGTGTTCATTTGCAAAGTTAGGTGTACTTGAGCTGTTAATGCAAAATCGCGCAAATGAGCCAAATTGAACGTTACAAAAGCCAAGTACGTCCGAACTAGCTTCTTTCAGGTCGAAATGCATAGAAAACACACCAGCAAGTTCCCATCGTGTTCATTTGCAAAGTTAGGTGTACTTGAGCTGTTAATGCAAAATCGCGCAAATGAGCCAAATTGAACGTTACAAAAGCCAAGTAGGTCCGAACTAGCTTCTTTCAGGTCGAAATGCATAGAAAACACACCAGCAAGTTCCCATCGTGTTCATTTGCAAAGTTAGGTGTACTTGAGCTGTTAATGCAAAATCGCGCAAATGAGCCAAATTGAACGTTACAAAAGCTAAGTACGTCCGAAATAGCTTCTTTCAGGTCGAAATGCATAGAAAACACACCAGCAAGCGTCCATCGTGTTTCTCTCCCAAGTTAGGTGTACTTGAGCTGTTAATGCAAAATCGCGCAAATGAGCCAAATTGAACGTTACAAAAGCCAAGTAGGTCCGAACTAGCTTCTTTCAGGTCGAAATGCATAGAAAACACACCAGCAAGTTCCCATCGTGTTCATTTGCAAAGTTAGGTGTACTTGAGCTGTTAATGCAAAATCGCGCAAATGAGCCAAATTGAACGTTACAAAAGCCAAGTACGTCCGAACTAGCTTCTTTCAGGTCGAAATGCATAGAAAACACACCAGCAAGTTCCCATCGTGTTCATTTGCAAAGTTAGGTGTACTTGAGCTGTTAATGCAAAATCGCGCAAATGAGCCAAATTGAACGTTACAAAAGCCAAGTACGTCCGAACTAGCTTCTTTCAGGTCGAAATGCATAGAAAACACACCAGCAAGTTCCCATCGTGTTCATTTGCAAAGTTAGGTGTACTTGAGCTGTTAATGCAAAATCGCGCAAATGAGCCAAATTGAACGTTACAAAAGCCAAGTACGTCCGAACTAGCTTCTTTCAGGTCGAAATGCATATAAAACACACCAGCAAGTTCCCATCGTGTTCATTTGCAAAGTTAGGTGTACTTGAGCTGTTAATGCAAAATCGCGCAAATGAGCCAAATTGAACGTTTCAAAAGCCAAGTACGTCCGAAATAGCTTCTTTCAGGTCGAAATGCATAGAAAACACACCAGCAAGCGTCCATCGTGTTTCTCTCCCAAGTTAGGTGTACTTGAGCTGTTAATGCAAAATCGCGCAAATGAGCCAAATTGAACGTTACAAAAGCCAAGTAGGTCCGAACTAGCTTCTTTCAGGTCGAAATGCATAGAAAACACACCAGCAAGTTCCCATCGTGTTCATTTGCAAAGTTAGGTGTACTTGAGCTGTTAATGCAAAATCGCGCAAATGAGCCAAATTGAACGTTACAAAAGCCAAGTACGTCCGAAATAGCTTCTTTCAGGTCGAAATGCATAGAAAACACACCAGCAAGCGTCCATCGTGTTTCTCTCCCAAGTTAGGTGTACTTGAGCTGTTAATGCAAAATCGCGCAAATGAGCCAAATTGAACGTTACAAAAGCCAAGTACGTCCGAACTAGCTTCTTTCAGGTCGAAATGCATAGAAAACACACCAGCAAGTTCCCATCGTGTTCATTTGCAAAGTTAGGTGTACTTGAGCTGTTAATGCAAAATCGCGCAAATGAGCCAAATTGAACGTTACAAAAGCCAAGTACGTCCGAACTAGCTTCTTTCAGGTCGAAATGCATAGAAAACACACCAGCAAGTTCCCATCGTGTTCATTTGCAAAGTTAGGTGTACTTGAGCTGTTAATGCAAAATCGCGCAAATGAGCCAAATTGAACGTTACAAAAGCCAAGTACGTCCGAACTAGCTTCTTTCAGGTCGAAATGCATAGAAAACACACCAGCAAGTTCCCATCGTGTTCATTTGGAAAGTTAGGTGTACTTGAGCTGTTAATGCCAAATCGCGCAAATCAGCCAAATTGAACGTTACAAAAGCCAAGTACGTCCGAATTAGCTTCTTTCAGGTCGAAATGCATAGAAAACACACCAGCAAGTTCCCATCGTGTTCATTTGCAAAGTTAGGTGTACTTGAGCTGTTAATGCAAAATCGCGCAAATGAGCCAAATTGAACGTTACAAAAGCCAAGTAGGTCCGAACTAGCTTCTTTCAGGTCGAAATGCATAGAAAACACACCAGCAAGTTCCCATCGTGTTCATTTGCAAAGTTAGGTGTACTTGAGCTGTTAATGCAAAATCGCGCAAATGAGCCAAATTGAACGTTACAAAAGCCAAGTACGTCCGAATTAGCTTCTTTCAGGTCGAAATGCATAGAAAACACACCAGCAAGTTCCCATCGTGTTCATTTGCAAAGTTAGGTGTACTTGAGCTGTTAATGCAAAATCGCGCAAATGAGCCAAATTGAACGTTACAAAAGCGAAGTACGTCCGAAATAGCTTCTTTCAGGTCGAAATGCATAGAAAACACACCAGCAAGCGTCCATCGTGTTTCTCTCCCAAGTTAGGTGTACTTGAGCTATTAATGCAAAATCGCGCAAATGAGCCAAATTGAACGTTACAAAAGCCAAGTAGGTCCGAACTAGCTTCTTTCAGGTCGAAATGCATAGAAAACACACCAGCAAGTTCCCATCGTGTTCATTTGCAAAGTTAGGTGTACTTGAGCTGTTAATGCAAAATCGCGCAAATGAGCCAAATTGAACGTTACAAAAGCCAAGTACGTCCGAACTAGCTTCTTTCAGGTCGAAATGCATAGAAAACACACCAGCAAGTTCCCATCGTGTTCATTTGCAAAGTTAGGTGTACTTGAGCTGTTAATGCAAAATCGCGCAAATGAGCCAAATTGAACGTTACAAAAGCCAAGTACGTCCGAACTAGCTTCTTTCAGGTCGAAATGCATAGAAAACACACCAGCAAGTTCCCATCGTGTTCATTTGCAAAGTTAGGTGTACTTGAGCTGTTAATGCAAAATCGCGCAAATGAGCCAAATTGAACGTTACAAAAGCCAAGTACGTCCGAACTAGCTTCTTTCAGGTCGAAATGCATATAAAACACACCAGCAAGTTCCCATCGTGTTCATTTGCAAAGTTAGGTGTACTTGAGCTGTTAATGCAAAATCGCGCAAATGAGCCAAATTGAACGTTACAAAAGCCAAGTACGTCCGAACTAGCTTCTTTCAGGTCGAAATGCATAGAAAACACACCAGCAAGTTCCCATCGTGTTCATTTGCAAAGTTAGGTGTACTTGAGCTGTTAATGCAAAATCGCGCAAATGAGCCAAATTGAACGTTACAAAAGCCAAGTACGTCCGAACTAGCTTCTTTCAGGTCGAAATGCATAGAAAACACACCAGCAAGTTCCCATCGTGTTCATTTGCAAAGTTAGGTGTACTTGAGCTGTTAATGCAAAATCGCGCAAATGAGCCAAATTGAACGTTACAAAAGCCAAGTAGGTCCGAACTAGCTTCTTTCAGGTCGAAATGCATAGAAAACACACCAGCAAGTTCCCATCGTGTTCATTTGCAAAGTTAGGTGTACTTGAGCTGTTAATGCAAAATCGCGCAAATGAGCCAAATTGAACGTTACAAAAGCTAAGTACGTCCGAAATAGCTTCTTTCAGGTCGAAATGCATAGAAAACACACCAGCAAGCGTCCATCGTGTTTCTCTCCCAAGTTAGGTGTACTTGAGCTGTTAATGCAAAATCGCGCAAATGAGCCAAATTGAACGTTACAAAAGCCAAGTAGGTCCGAACTAGCTTCTTTCAGGTCGAAATGCATAGAAAACACACCAGCAAGTTCCCACCGTGTTCATTTGCAAAGTTAGGTGTACTTGAGCTGTTAATGCAAAATCGCGCAAATGAGCTAAATTGAACGTTACAAAAGCCAAGTACGTCCGAAATAGCTTCTTTCAGGTCGAAATGCATAGAAAACACACCAGCAAGCGTCCATCGTGTTTCTCTCCCAAGTTAGGTGTACTTGAGCTGTTAATGCAAAATCGCGCAAATGAGCCAAATTGAACGTTACAAAAGCCAAGTACGTCCGAATTTGCTTCTTTCAGGTCGAAATGCATAGAAAACACACCAGCAAGTTCCCATCGTGTTCATTTGCAAAGTTAGGTGTACTTGAGCTGTTAATGCAAAATCGCGCAAATGAGCCAAATTGAACGTTACAAAAGCCAAGTACGTCCGAAATAGCTTCTTTCAGGTCGAAATGCATAGAAAACACACCAGCAAGCGTCCATCGTGTTTCTCTCCCAAGTTAGGTGTACTTGAGCTGTTAATGCAAAATCGCGCAAATGAGCCAAATTGAACGTTACAAAAGCCAAGTACGTCCGAACTAGCTTCTTTCAGGTCGAAATGCATAGAAAACACACCAGCAAGTTCCCATCGTGTTCATTTCCAAAGTTAGGTGTACTTGAGCTGTTAATGCAAAATCGCGCAAATGAGCCAAATTGAACGTTACAAAAGCCAAGTACGTCCGAACTAGCTTCTTTCAGGTCGAAATGGATAGAAAACACACCAGCAAGTTCCCATCGTGTTCATTTGCAAAGTTAGGTGTACTTGAGCTGTTAATG
>JAWWNI010001787.1:2500-66894 GCA_034642065.1 Darevskia nairensis
ATACGGTAGAAAAAGGGACACAGGTGGCGCTGTGGGTTAAACCACAGAGCCTAGGGCTTGCTGGTCAGAAGGTCAGCGGTTCAAATCCCTTGCAACAGGGTGAGCTCCCGTTGCTCTGTCCCAGCTCCTGCTCACCTAGCAGTTCGAAAGCATGTCAAAGTGCAAGTAGATAAATAGGTACCGCTCCGGCAGGAAGGTAAACGGTGTTTCCGTGCGCTGCTCTGGTTCGCCAGAAGCGGCTTAGTCCTGCTGGCCACATGACCCGGAAGCTGTCTGTGGACAAACGCTGGCTCCCTTGGCCAATAATGTGAGATGAGCGCCACAACCCCAGAGTCATTCACAACTGGACCTAACAGTCAGGGGTCCCCTTACCTTTACCTTTATATATAGGGAAAGAGAGCAGAGGAAGCCAGCTGGGTCAGAGAACACCCCAAGAAGCTGCAGGACTTAAGGAAGTCTCTCCCTCCTCGCCAGCCCCTGAGAACCTCCTAAGAAGAGCCTGCCAGATCAGGCCACGGGGGGCCCATCGAGTCCGGCATCCTCTTCTCATGGGGGTCATCCAGATGAAAAACCCCTTGGAAGGAGCCCTCTCCACCTTCACAGGATTTGTCCAATCCTCAGAATCAGTGGCTATCCCTGTGGCAGGGAGTTCCCTAGGTTTGGGCCTGCAACACAGCTGTGTCTGGGGGGGGGGGGGGTGATGGGAGAACCTTGAAGGCACCAGGTGGGCAAAGCCTGGTTTAAGGCGTGTGACCCCAAGATTGGGGGGCACAGGGAGAGAGGGGCTGCAGAGCACACCCACACAGCAGTCGGGGCCTCTGTCCAGTGGTGGTTCAGGACATCCCCACTGAAGACGGATGTGGACAAGCTGGAACAGGGGCAGAGGAGGGAGACCCAGATGGTTATTATTGTAACTCGCTCTACGCGGGGCTGCCCTTGAAGCTGACCCAGAAACTCCAGCGGGTGCAGAATGCCGCGGTGAGGCTCCTTACGGGGTCCTTGCCGCGGGACCACATTCGACCAGTGCTTTACCAGCTGCACTGGCTCCCGGTGGAATACAGGATCAGGTTTAAGGTGCTGGTTTTGACCTTTAAAGCCCTATGCGGCCTAGGACCCTCATACCTACGGGACCGCCTCTCCTGGTATGCCCCGCAAAGGACCTTAAGGTCCACAAATAACAACTTGTTGGAGGTCCCGAGCCACAAGGCTGTCAGACTGGTCTCAACTAGGACCAGGGCCTTTTCTGTACTGGCCCCAACTTGGTGGGAACGCTCTGTCACAAGAGACCAGGGCCCTGCGGGATTTGACATCTTTCCGCAGGGCCTGCAAGACAGAGCTGTTCCGCCTGGCCTTCGGGTCGGACTCAGTCTGATGTTTACCTCCCCTTGGTTTTGATTATGGGTGATAAATGAAGCGGCATTTTAAATTGGCTTTTAAACCTGTATTTTAATTAACATTTTTTCCTTTTATACTTTATTGTAATTTTACTGATGTTAGCCGCCCTGAGCCCGGTTTCGGCTGGGAAGGGCGGGGTATAAATAAAAATTTTATTATTATTATTATGATTATTATTATTATCATTATTATTATGGTCAGGGGTCTGGAAAGCAAGCCTTCTTTTTGAGGAGTTGGGTTTGCTTAGCCTGGGAAAAGAGGAGACTCAGAGGAGACAGGGGGGCCACCTTCAAATATCTCCAGGGCTGCCACCTGGGAGAGCAAACAGGCTTGTTTTCTGCGGGGCCAGATAGCAGGACCTGAGGTAAAATCTGTTATGATAAAATGGGCACAGGACTTTGGATATAATATCTTAATGAAAGAGTGGGGAAACCTCTGGAAAATCAATATGAAATTCACTGCTTGTTACCCACTGAAAGATATATATATATATATATTGAAAATGCAGCATCCTTGGTCCTTGACTCCATTAAAATTACCCAAAATGTACAAAAATGTATCAGACAAGTGTTGGAGATGTGGAGAAGCACATGTGGTGGACATGCAAAAAATGTAAGGAGTTCTGGGATGAAATCTACAGTATATGGAACTTTAAAAAATGTTTAAGATCTCGTTCATTAAAAAAAATTCTTCTTGGAATATTAGGTCCCTGACATACCAAAGAATGTAAGGGAATTATTTTTATATAGAATCATAGAGTTGGAAGAGACCCCAAGGGCCATCCAGTCCAACCCCCTGCCAAGCAGGAAACACCATCCAAGCATTCCTGACAGGTGGCTGTCAAGCCTCTGCTTAAAGACCTCCAAAGAAGGAGACTCCACCAAACTCCTTGGCAGCAAATCCCACTGTCAAACAGCTCTTACTGTCAGGAAGTTCTTCCTAATGTTGAGGTGGAATCTTCTTTCTTGTAGTTTGAATCCATTGCTCCGTGTCCGCTTCTCTGGAGCAGCAGAAAACAACCTTTCTCCCTCCTCTATATGACATCCTTTTATATATTTGAACATGGCTATCATATCACCCTTAACCTTCTCTTCTCCAGGCTAAACATACCCAGCTCCCTAAGCCGTTCCTCATAAGGCATTGTTTCCAGGCCTTTGACCATTTTGGTTGCCCTCCTCTGGACACGTTCCAGCTTGTCAGTATCCTTCCTGAACTGTGGTGCCCAGAACTGGGCACAGTATTCCAGGTGGGGTCTGACCAGAGCGGAATACAGTGGTACAGTGTATGCTACAGTGGCAGCAAGAATTTTAATAGCCTCAAACAGGAAAGGCCAAAAAATATCTACAAAGTCAGAGTGGCAACAAAAATTAATGGAATCCTCTTGGGGTCCCTTTGCAGCTCTTCAGTCCTACGCTTCCCTGACTCCTCTCTTAGACGGTCAGCCCCACGCCCCCCCCTTTGCCCAACCTGCGCCTCTACAATGCTGCCATGGGGCCTCCCCCTCCCTGCCCCCCTCCACACTCACCGTGGTTTGGGGGCTGCTCCAGGGCTGCTCTCCTCCGTCTTGATGAGCTTCGCCTCCCCCTCCATGTCCTTGGCTCGGAAGACCCTGGCCAGCCTATTCATCTTGGCACGGGCTGGCAGCTGCGGGCTCCTGGTCCAAGCGAGGCCACAGCCCCACCTCTCTCTGCCCCACAGCAGAGCCTCTCTCTCCTCCGGCTGGCTCTCTGCATCCAGGCGCATCGGAGCCTAGCAACGCAGGGGGGCTCCCCCTCCCCCCTCCTCCCCATGGGGCTCAGCCACACACCTGAGCCGGCAGGTGCAACCCTAAAGGGCCCAATCAGGGAGGGAGCAGCGCTGATGAGGACCCTGGGGAGACCAGGCGGGGGGGGGCAGGGCGGCTGCCAGGCCAGGGCAAGGCAAGCAGGCAGGGGGAATGGGGGCCCAGACCAAGCTCTGCAGGCCTGTGCCCCCCATCTGCTCTAGGGCAGCCCAGGGGGCCAACAGACGCAGCCCCCCTGACATTTCTCTGGTGGAAATCAGGACCTTCTCCTCCACATCAGGAAGCTTCTCCTGCGTTCGATCTCCTGCACACACAGACGTCACAGGCAGAGTCAGGGGGCCCAAGAGCCCCCCCTGGGCCAGCCCCCTCTTTCCCCCAGGGGTCAGCCTGGTCCCCCAAACAGAACAAGAGGAAATTCTTTTTAGACTCTCTGCCGCTGGCCTTTATCACCCTGTAGATTAACCCGAATATATAGGCTTGGATCCGACCAGTGCGGGATTTACGTATAAGCTAAACAAGCTACAGCCTAGGGCCCCACTCTCTTGGGGGGCCCAAAAAAATTAAAGGGGAAAAACCTGGATGTACAGTTCCAAAATACAAGCTAAAAAACAAATAAAATAAAACCTACATACAGCAACAGTGTTCTGTGTTGTGTCGGCTCCTATGGGGCTCCAATTATTTCACTATTGATATACTTCTTCTTCATTGTATTTCAGTTCATTAATTAATTTGATAAAGTACACATTTTGTTATGTGCAAATGGCTTTAGATACCCATTAGGTCCATCAATTACCACATAGGATATATTCAACACAAAAAGCAGCGGCAATTTGTTGTTGACAAAGGACAGCTGGACATAGAAAGGGCCCCGTTACCTTCAGGAGCTGAGGGCCGCATCAAACTGAAATCCGGCCCTGGATCTGACCAAGGTGGACAGGCGGCTCCATTGAAGCAGGATGCGTTTCTCTGGAATTGTCCCCAAGCCCAAATATTTTGGAAATCTGCAGAGACTGACATCTCAGGTATGTCAGGGTGAAGCAAACCTTTGGAACCTAATGTAGTTTGACTCAAGATGTTGCGCTGGAAAACGCTTGAGAAGCAGGGCCAAACTCGAAAACCCCACAATAATAATAATAATAATTACAGAAGGGGGAAGGGGAAGAGGGGTGGGTTATAAAGGGAAATATGTAATATTGTAAATAAGCAAGAAACAATGTATTTTATTGGTTTGTTCTGTTGTTATCTTATTTTATGTAAAAAGAAGTATAATAAAGAATTTTCTATTAAAAATAATAATAATAATACTTACAGTGGTACCTCGGGTTAAGCACTTAATTCGTTAAGCGTACTTAACCCGAGGTACCACTGTATTATTATTATTATTAGTGCTTTTTTTCTGGGGGTACACAGGGGTATGCATACCCCTAAACATTTTGGGAATCTTTGCACTTTTGTCCATTTACTGTATTTATTCCCCCCGATTCAAAGTACAAAATTGTGATTTTATTGAGTCAAAACGAAAGTACCCCTAAATATTTTTTAAAGAAAAAAAGCTCTGATTATTATTAATTACTGTTATTATTAATTAAATTTGCATAGGGCGAGAGGTCTCAGTGTGGTTCCCAGCCAATGCAATTCTGGCTGCATCAATAGGAGTATAGCATCTAGATCAAGGGAAGTAATAGTACCACTGTATTCCGCTCTGGTCAGACCTCACCTGGAATACTGTGTCCAGTTCTGGGCACCACAGTTCAAGAAGGATACTGACAAGCTGGAACGTGTCCAGAGGAGGGCAACCAAAATGGTCAAAGGCCTGGAAACGATGCCTTATGAGGAACGGCTTAGGGAGCTGGGTATGTTTAGCCTGGAGAAGAGAAGGTTAAGGGGTGATATGATAGCCATGTTCAAATATATAAAAGGATGTCATATAGAGGAGGGAGAAAGGTTGTTTTCTGCTGCTCCAGAGAAGCGGACACGGAGCAGTGGATTCAAACTACAAGAAAGAAGATTCCACCTAAACATTAGGAAGACCTTCCTGACAGTAAGAGCTGTTTGACAGTGGAATTTGCTGCCAAGGAGTGTGGTGGAGTCTCCTTCTTTGGAGGTCTTGAAGCAGAGGCTTGACAGCCACCTGTCAGGAATGCTTTGATGGTGTTTCCTGCTTGGCAGGGGGTTGGACTGGATGGCCCTTGGGGTCTCTTCCAACTATGTGTTTCTATGATTCTAGGATCCCAGGAAGGAAGCCTAAGAATCGGGAGGAGGGATCTGAAGAGGCAGAAGAGCCCTGATCCGCTGCCTCGCAGCCTCCCAAGTCTCCTGCCGGGTCTGGGATCCTCGTCCGCCCGCCGCTCCTCCGCGCCCTCTGCCCATGCCCAGAGGCGCCCTGCCCTCCCCCCCCCGCGAGCATGCGCAGAGAGGCCTCCGGCCGCACCTGGGAGGCGCCGCGGGGCGGGGCTTGCAGGTGGGGGCGGAGACTGCGGCGGGAGGGGACCCGCCCCGTGGGCGTGGCCTGGCCGGGCGGCGGCGGCGGCGGCGGAGGAAGGAAAATGGCGGCTCGGCGGCGGCAGCGGAGGCGGCGACACTCAGGTGCCTGGCGGGGGGGGGCGAGGGGGGAGGGGAGGGGGGCTCCCTCTCGTGGCCCCCTCCTTCCAAGAGTAGAGGGGGGGCAGAGACTGGTGCCCCCTCCCCATCTCCCCCCTCCTGCCACGAGGCCCCACCCTGGGGGGCAGAGACCCCCCTCCCCCGCGTGTCCGGGGGGGGGTCTGTCTATTTGCGGAGCGCAGCCCCCTCCCTCCCCCCCCCAGATGCGCAGGCGGAGGGAGAGGGGTGCCTTCCCTTCATCCCCCCCCCCGAGGGTCCAGGGGCAAAGCTTTTTTGGGGGGGGGGGTCCTGGTCCGTCTCGCCGGTGGAGGGGATCCCCGGCCTGCAGGCGGACATCCAGTGCGGAGGGAGGGGGGTCCTTAGGGCCAAGGGTCGTCCCTGGAAGGAAAGACCCCCCCCCCGTGGGCCTGCAAAAGGGGGGGCATCTCCGTGCTGGCCTACCTGTGTTTGTGACCCCCCCCCCCCCAGGGCAGAAGGGGGCTTTGGGTGGGGGAGCATCCCTGGAAGAGGACGGGGGTGGGGGTGGGGGCAAGGGGGATTCCGCCCTGACCCCCCCTGCCTGCCTGCCTTTCCCCCTCAGCTGCTGTGTGGATGGGACCTGAACCCTAGGAGCCTACACTGCAAGGTAAGCGCCAGAGGGCTTTCCGGGGGGGGGGTCACCGCAGGAGCCTCTTGGATTGTGGGGGGGAGCGGCCCTGCTTGGCGGCCCCCTGAAAACAAAGAAGGGGTCAGGACCAGGAGGCCACCCCCCAGAAGCCGGCTAAGGTGAGTTTTGTGGGGCCTGGAGGGGGGATGCAAGCTGGATTAAGGGTGGGGGTTTCAGGGCAGCTCATGACAGCGTGGCGTAGTGGTTAGAGTGGGACCAGGGCTCCACCCCCCCCCCACTTCCAACTCAGCCCTGAAGCTCATTGGATGTGACCTTGGGAGCCAGGCACTGGTTGGCGTTGCAGCGATTAAATGAGGACTAGCATCTTGTAGAGTAAGGTTCAAATCCCCACTTGGCCACGAGGCTCACCGGGTGACTTGGGGGTGGGTGCTGTCGCGTGCAAGAGAGGCTTTTCCTGGCAAAGGACTTGTGGAGTTTCTGGGGGGGGGGGCTGCAGATCCCCTGCGTTCTCCCTCTTCTGTGTGGGGTGGCGGGAGTGGGTGGGGTGGGCAGGCCTCGATGGAACCCATAATTGTGGGGCTGCGATATAATCCTTGTGGACCTGACACCAGTCGCATCAAAGGGTCCGCATAACCTCTTTTCTGTCGCCCCCCCCCCCCCGGGTGAGGGAGCCCTGTTTTCTCGCGGGTGCCCCGTGGGTGGGGGAGTCTGGCCGCTCTGGGTTGCCCAAAGTAGGAAAAGGTCGTCCTCCTCAAAGAAAGTCTTCCTCGCAGCACAGGTTAATCTGCGGAACTCCCTGCCACAGGAGGCAGAGACGGCCTTGAAAGAGGTTCGTGGAGGAGGAGGAGGAGAGGACTGGACGCGGCTCCTAGTTGGAGCCAAATACCAGTTGCATTCTGGGAGGGGAAGGGGCTCTGGGGCTCAGATCCTGCTCCGGTTCTGGGGTGCTGGGTGGGGGGTCCCTGTGGGGAGGGGAAGCCCTGCTTCTCCTCCTCTTCCTCCCTCATTTCTTCCAAGGTTCTCTGGCAAGTCAGCTGAGCTGCCGGGGTCACCTTGGGACACGGCCGCCTGCACAACGTGCCCAGACAGAGGGGGGTTCTTTTGGGGGGGGGGTCCGTCCTCTGAGGGGGCACCTGCCTGAATGGGCGTTTGTGCACACCTAGGCCAGCCCTGCCCTTCTGAATATCTGTGGGCAGAACGGGCACCTGGCCATGTGCAGAGTGTTTTTCTGCTTTCCTAGGTCTCAGGGACAGAGCACATGCTTGGAATGTAGAAGATTCCGTTCCCAGGCTGGGAGAGAGACCCCTGCTGCCCGTTTGTGTGGGCACTATGGAGCTGAAGGCAGCTTCCTCCTTCCCTCGGTGCTCCCTCTGGGGTGGCGCTTTCCTGCCCCGGCCCGCCCTGCCAGGATGTTGTGCCCCCCCCGACTGCTGAGATTCCTTGGGGTCCCTTCCACCTTCCCAGCCCCTCGGATTCTCCGAGAGCTGTTCTCAAGGACATCCCGGCCCCCAAAGAGCCTCACCCAAGCTAAATTTAGCCTGGAGGCTGTGGAGAGCCGGCCCTCGTCACCCTGGCCTGGCAGGGAGGAGGAGGAGGAGCCTCCTGGCCTGGCAGCGCCCGTCCCCTTGGCAGCTCCCTCCCTGGGCATGGGGCCCGGCAGTGGGCCCGGGGCAGCTGCCCACTGGGCAGGTTTAAGCAGGGCTTTGATCCCGAGGCCTCTTGGCTGCCCCTCCAAGTCACCCCACGTGGGAGGCCTGCTTTGCCCTGCCAGGCACCCTCCGCCTTGCCCGCCTGGCTGGGGGCTGCCCTGGCACGGGCTCCTTCCAGAGCCCCTTCCCCACTTTTCAGGCTCAAGAACCGGCATGCAGGAGCCTGTTCCTCCTCCGTGAATTTGTGCAACCTTCTCTGAAAGGGCTGCCTGGATCGGTGGCTGTCGCTGCCTCCTGTGTCAGGGAGTTCCCCAGTCCAACTCTGCGCGGAGAAGCGCTTTCTTTTCTCTGCCCTGAATCCTTCCGGCCCTGAGATTCATTTATTTATTTCGTAAGGTTTATACGCTGCTTGGTTGATTAAAACGAAATAAAACCTCAAGGCCACCCAGCCGGATGGGCAGGGTATAAAAACATTATTTATTATGATTAAGCGGTTTACAAAAAGAGAGGAAAATCCAGAAAGAATTGCAACCGGGCTTTAAAGCATAGAAAACTACCGAAACGGATTAGAATTCCCTCCACTTCCTAAGCATCTATACGGGATTGTGTAAACAGGGGTGTTTTCAGGAGGCAACTGGTGCCGTTTCATAGCGCCAGGAGAGAGGGAGAGGGTCTGGCCCCCTCTGGGTCTAGCCAGGCTCGAGTGTGTGGGGCAGGGGGGGGTTGCTCCTGGCAGAGACCCCCTGGCCCTGCTCCCCTCTGGGCCCCAGTCGGCCTGCCCCCAAAGCGCTGTGCCCACACCGGGCTGGGAAATGCTGGAGGCAGAAGGCCACCCAAATTCCTTGCCCCACTCACCCCCTTGCTGTGCCTCCCCCCCACCCCTACCCCCGATGCCTTTAGGGGTGGGGTGGATGGATGGATGGATGGATGGACCGGCGTGTTTACTGACACTTCCCCCCGGGGAGCTGTGCCCAAAGCGACTCACAGCAGACGTTCGAAACCTCGGTTGCGCCCGGAAATTCAGAACGGGCAAAGCCTCACCGTTTGGCAAGCGTGGAATAAAGTCAATATTGCAAAGAGAGAGAGAGAGGGTGGGGGTCCTGGGCTGAGCCCCCTCCCTCTCCCCTTCCCAGCATGCTCCTCCTGCTGCAAACGGTTATTTCTGGCTGGCCTGACTCACGGCTTGCGGGGGGGGGGGGGAGTCGGGTGGCGCCTCTGAGATCCAAATACAGTGTGGTTTTTGGGGGGGAGCTTTCTGCTGCTTCTCACCCCCCCCCTGCTTAGCTCTGCCTCTGCCCACCCTGTGGCAGAAGGTTCTGTGGGGGGGGGCTCTCAGGAACGCCACCCCCTTCGTCCTCCTCCCCCTTGCTGTGTCTTCCTTCTGACCCCAAGGAAGGGTCCAGTTTGGGCTAGATTTAGTGTGTGTGCCCCCCCATGGGTGGCAGCCTTTAGCCTGCCTGCTGGGCCAGAGGGCAGGGGAGGAAGTGCTGAGAAGGGTATTTTTGGGGTGGGGGCTGCCTAAAGCTGACGGAAGACTTAGCTGAAGATGCCCCCCCATGAGTGATTGACACCCCCAATTCTTGAGAAGCTGGCTCAGTTTTCCTGAGGTGCTCCAAACAGGTTGGGAGGCCGGTTCTCCCACTGCGGTTCCTGCATTGAAGCGGGTTGGACTAGATGGCCCCTGGGGGGCCCTTCCAGCTCCACAGTTGTTCTTCTGCCTAGTTCTGGGGCACCCCCCCCCCGTTTCTTTAGCCAGGCTCCTGGGGCTTCCATTCTGCAGCACTAGATGAAGAGGGGGCCAGGACAGAGCGGGAGGAGGGAGTGCCTCTGCACGTGGGCAGAGTGCCCTCTGCTCTCCCCTGAGCCACTCCCTGCCTGTCTGGGCCAGAGGGCATGGCTCCCTCCCTCCCTCCCTCCCTCCCTCTCCTCTTAAGGCTCCAGCCGGCAGCCTCCTTGGCCCCCAGCCCAGGCCAGCGCCCTGTGGAATGTGCCGGAATTCCTGTGGGCTGGGCAGGCTCAGCCTGTGTCAGAGTTCGCCCTCGCCTCTTCTTCCGACCGAGGGGGGGGTGTCTTTGGAGGAGGTGGGGGAGGGCTGCTTCGCTGGGACCCAGGAGTCCTGGCTTGCAATGCTCCTGTCCCGCCCCGTCCCCCTTCTTCCTGGAGTCAGACATGCCAGCTCTCCCAAGCGAAATGAGGAGTGTGAAATGGGGAGGGACCCCCAAGGGTCATCCAGCCTGACCCCCTGCAGTGCAAGGGTGCTGGTGGTCATGCTTGACCTGGCTTGGCTGGCTTCGAAAGAGGACCACACCAATTCACGGAGGAGGAGGAGGGGGCTCTGGGGGCTCCTAGCCAGGCTGGCAGCCCTGCTTCTGAAGAGCCGTTGCTGGAAGCCCCAGGAGGGGAGAGTGTTGCTCTTGCGCTTCAATCTCACTTGCGGGTTCCCTTCAGGCATCTGCCCAGGAGACAGGACTGGGGGGGGGGGTCCCTGGCCTCTTCTGACGGAGCCTCCACGCCCAGAGGCAGTCTACCTGGATTCCTGGGTTGATAGGGGCATTTGGCTGCTGTGAGAACAGGAGGCTCGGCCTGATCCAGCAGGCCCTTCTGACGCCCTGATGTCCTTGTGAGTCTGGTGGAGGCCAGGGGTTTGTGGGGCTTGGAGGAGGTCACGGTTGGGCCCTCCCCAGCCCCCTGCTTCTGTGCCTGGGGGGAGTCTTCTTGTCTGACACTCGGACCAGGAGGCTGCCTTCCTTCCTTCCTTCCTTCCATCCATCCATCCATCCTTATTTCAGCAGCCTAGGAGAGGGGCCACAGGTCCTGCCCCACGGCGTCCGATGACTCCTTCCTGGGAGATGTTTCAGCAGAGGTGGGATGGCCACCTGCCGGGGTGGGTGGGCAGATGACCCTGGGGGTCCCTTCCATCTCTACTGGCCCTGCCCGTGGGGGGCCTTCTGCCCTCTGGGAGCCAGCCTCCGTGGGCACCCTGTCCGGTTTTAGAACCAGGTCCTGAACGAGCAGAGGTGCCACTGGATCTCCTGCAGGAGTTCAGAGCAGCTGGGGGGGGGATGGGGGAACGGAAACCCGAGGAGCAGCGCTATGGGGTGGGTGTATTCCCCTCCCAGCCCCAGAGCTCTTGCTGCTGCAAAAGGGAAAGCAACCTGCGCTGCAAACCCAGTGGGGCTGCCGGTCCTGAGGGACTTGGTACCTGGAGCAGATCTTAGCAACCTCTCTTGTCCCCCCCCCCCCGGCAGGGTGACGTGGGGGGGGCAGATTCAGGTCTCCCGAGGCCTCCCTTTGTGCCTCTCGAAGCCCGGCTTGCTCCTAATAAATATCCCCAAAGAGGATATGGCAGAGTTTGAAAAGGTTTGGAAATTGAGCCAGGGATGGAGGGACCGTGAAGGAAGGCTGCAGCTTTGGGGACTTTTTAGTTTGGAGAAGAGGCGACGCAGGAGAAGCGAATAAGATGACCTTAAAAATGGTCATCTTATGTCACACTTCAAAATGACCTTAACGGATTAGAGAACTGGGCCAAGGCAAACAGGATGAATTTTAACAGGGAGAAATGTAAAGTACTACACTTGGGCCAAAAAAAAGGAAAGGCACAAATGCAGGATGGGTGACACCTGGCTTGAGAGCAGTACATGTGAAAAGGATCTAGGAGTCTTGGTATACCATAAACTTGACATGAGTCAACAGTGTGATGCAGCAGCTCAAAAAGCCAATGCAATTCTGGGCTGCATCAATAGGAGTATAGCATCTAGATCCAGGGAAGTAATAGTACCACTGTATTCCGCGCTGGTCAGACCTCACCTGGAATACTGTGTCCAGTTCTGGGCACCACAGTTCAAGAAGGATACTGACAAGCTGGAACGTGTCCAGAGGAGGGCAACCAAAATGGTCAAAGGCCTGGAAACGATGCCTTATGAGGAACGGCTTAGGGAGCTGGGTATGTTTAGCCTGGAGAAGAGAAGGTTAAGGGGTGATATGATAGCCATGTTCAAATATATAAAAGGATGTCATATAGAGGAGGGAGAAAGATTGTTTTCTGCTGCTCCAGAGAAGCGGACACGGAGCAATGGATTCAAACTACAAGAAAGAAGATTCCACCTCAACATTAGGAAGAACTTCCTGACAGTAAGAGCTGTTTGACAGTGGAATTTGCTGCCAAGGAGTGTGGTGGAGTCTCCTTCTTTGGAGATCTTTAAGCAGAGGCTTGACAGCCACCTGTCAGGAATGCTTTGATGGTGTTTCCTGCTTGGCAGGGGGTTGGACTGGATGGCCCTTGGGGTCTCTTCCAACTCTAGGATTCTATGAAGATGATGCCTGGAAGATGGAGGGCAGGTCCAAGGAAGGGCTCCTTCCCTCAGCAGACAGGTGGATCTGGTGAGGCTGCCCACCTTCTCTTCCACCTGCTGCCTCGGCTCCTGGGCAAGGTGCCTGGGCTTTTGCTATTCCTGGAGGAAAGGCAGCAACATGATCCTCTTGGGTCTGGCTCCAGGCTGGCGGGCGGCACGGGGACGGCGCTGCGGGGGGAAGCCCTTCCTTCCTTCCATCTGCCCCAAATCCTCCAACCTTCGGCTTTGTTGGATCTCCACGAGTTCTGGGATTATGAGAGAGGGACAAAAACTGTGGCGGCAGAGCAGCTTGGCTAGTCGCCCTCGCTGGCCCTCTCCCCCTCCCTGAGTTGGTTGGGTGCTCTTTTAGAGCCATCTAGGCGGGGGGGGGGGGCGTCCTGTGGGAGGGAGTTCCACAGTCCACCTTCCTTTGGTCCTGAGCCTCCCCACATCCAGCTGGAGGTCTGCGTGTGAGGAGAGAGGGAGGAAAACTCTGACCTTTCCACTTCCTCCTTGCCGTGAATAATTCTCCAAGTGCCTGCCCTGCTGCCTCTCCTTTTCTCCACGCTGAAGACTCCCAAACGCCGCACTCTTTCCTCTTCGATCATCTCCGTTGCTATTTTCTGAACTTTTTCTGCTCTGCAATCTCCTTTTTGAATTGAGTCATCAAATGCAGGGCTTCCCAGCGCAGTCGCCCCATAGATCCCTGGCTGGCCCCATGGCTGTGGGGCAGGGTGGATTTGATTTTAATCAAACTGATCTAAATCACGATTTAAATCATGATTTAAATCACTAGTCAGTAAGGCTCAGGGTGGATAAAAATCAATGATTAAAAAAAAATAATCTAAAAAATCCAATTTTGTTGAATTTTTTTTTCTAAATTGTTGATTTTTATCCACCCTGAGCCTTACTGACTAGTGATTTAAATCATGATTTAAATCAAATCGACCCTGCTGTGGGGTGTCCGGACAAGGCTGCCTCCTTCTGGCTTTGCCCTGCCCTGCCCTGCCAAGGGGCAGAGTCCATGCCGGGGGGGGGGGGGAGCGGCTGAGCTGCTCTTCCGCCTTTGCTGCCTGCCTGCCTCTCTCTCTTGGGGCAGCCGGTGAGTAGTGTCTCTGGGGCAGGGGCAGCTCTGCGGTGCTCCTCCACTGGGGCTGGGGGGACCCCTCCTCTTTCTCTGTGTGTCAGGTGGGGTGGGGGGGCAGGTGTGTGCCATGGGGCTCTGAGCTGTGGGCAGCAGGCGCGGAGGGCTGAGGTTCACCTGCCGAGCAGGGATTGGGACCTACCTGGGGATGCAGCCAGCCAGGAAATGGAGGGCTGGGCTGACAGGTAGCTGCTCTGCCTGCCTCCCCTTCACCTTGGGCCTTAAAGGGGGCACGCCTGCCCCCATGGCGGGATCCAGCTTTGGGATGGGGACGAAGGGCTGGTTAAGATGGAGGGGGCAGGAGGTCCGCTCTTGACCCAGAGAACACAACTTTGTGGCCCCCATGGAAGCAGTGCAGCAGCAGCCGGGGGGCTGTTCATGGAATCACAAAGCTGTGGGGTGGGAAGGGACTTCTCTAGTCCAATCTCTCTTAACATAAAATCTGTTCCGAGTGGAATTGCAAACCACACTCTATAAAACACCAAAGCATCTGAAAATAGCAGCAGTAAAATACAAGCAACGAGCAGAAACTGAGTTTTAAATAGCAGTTAACTCCGAAAGCAGCCAAAGTATTAAGGAACAGCTGTTTTGAACAAAAATGGCCTCCGGAGCCCATGTGGGAGCGCAAGGATGTGGAGCTGCCCCCCCCCCAAAGGTCCTGCCAGTTTAATGGGGCTGCCCTTTGAGGAATGTGTGGAGGGGCTCCGAGTAACTTGCCCACAAAGCCTTCTTAAAGACAGGGACTGTCCCAGGAGACTCTTGGACCCTTGGATGACCGGGAAGACCAAGGAGGAGAAGGAAATTGGAGAGAAGCCAAGGCAATTCTGTGCATCCGTCCGAGAAACTGAGGCAGACGGGGGAGAGGAGCGAGGAATTCTTGGCTGGTAGAGAAAGACTGAAAATTGTGCGGATGGCATTCCTGCAAGGTCTCAAAGAAACGGGAAATCGCTGATCGAACAAAAATAAGTAACTTGTCCCTCTGATCAGCCTCCATACCTGAGGACTGGAAAGTAGCCAGCGTAACACCAGTTTTTAGAAAGGGATCCTAGGCATTGCAGATTGCTTAGCTTAATTTATGTCCTGGGGAAAGTGGCGGAAAGTATTGTTACAGATAAAATAACCAAGCATATAGAAGAACAAGCCTCGCTGAAGCAGAGCCAGCATGGCTTCAGCAAAGACAGGTCACGTCTCACAAACTTTTTGGAGTTCTGTGAGAGCGTCAAGAACTATATGACTGCGTTCGTTGAGATTCCTGCTTTGCAGGGGGTGGACTAGATGAGCCATGGGGTGGCCACATTTGTCGAGGGCACCAAATTGTTCAGGGCCGTTAAAACCGAAAGAGATTGCAAGGAGTTGCGAAAGGCCGGGGAAGAGGTGGCATGCTGGATGGAAGCTTATAAAGTGATGCCTGGGGTGGAGAAAGCGGCTAGAGAGAAAATTTTCCCCCTTCCCTTCCAACGCTAGAACATCTGGGCATTCAATGAAGCCAGATATCGAAAGATTCGGGGCAGAGAAAAAAAGATCCTTCTTCATGCAGAGTTGAACTGTGGAACTCCCTGCCACAGGAGCCCATGAGGGCCGCCCACTTGGATGGCTTTAAAAGAGGAGCAGGCTAGTTCATGGAGGGGGGAAGGGCTGTCCATGGCAAATAACAGGGCTGGGCGATCTATTGATATATCGTCCAAATCCGGTTTGAAATCCATATCGTGATATCGGTTTCATAATTTCGCACCTGGCAATATATTGCGAATCATGATGTGCTGTTGTGTGTTTGTGTGCTATGCAAAAATCACCATGTGGGGAAACCCGTGAAGCCAGCCAGTGCCTCTTCGTAGCTCCATCCTTATTTCAGACATCGTGAGATGTTGCAATGTTTAAAAGGTAAAGGGACCCCTGACCATTAGGTCCAGTCGTGTCCGACTCTGGGGTTGTGGCGCTCATCTCGCTCTATAGGCCGAGAGCCGGCGTACAGCTTCCGGGTCATGTGGCCAGCAGGACTAAGCCGCTTCTGGCAAACCAGAGCAGCGCACGGAAACGCCGTTTACCTTCCCGCCAGAGCGGTTCCTATTTATCTACTTGCACTTTGACATGCTTTCGAACTGCTAGGTTGGCAGGAGCTGGGACCGAGCAACGGGAGCTCACCCCGTCGCGGGGATTCGAACCGCCGACCTTCTGATCAGCAAGTCCTAGGCTCTGTGGTTTAACCCACAGCGCCACCTGGGTCCCTGTTGCAATGTTTAGCTGGTGATCAATCACAATCTTGGAAACGAGATCTTGCCCCCCCCCATGGCTTTTCTCTGCCCCCTTCCGAGCCCCAGTTGCTGAGAAGGGCAGGAGGGGGCTGGGCTGCTGCTTTGCCCATGTCCTTTTGGGGACACCCCACGGGCACATCTGGCTGGCCCCTGTGAGAACTGGCCCTCTTCTGAGACCCTGCTCCCTATACCAGCCCCGCCAGGCAGCCGGGATCTGCGCCCGGAGACGGGCCTGGCAGGGACGTCCGCCACTCCCTCTCTTGCTACCGCAGAAGGCGGCAGCCTCTCTTGGCCGGACTTTAGACTTTCCCTGGCCTGCATGCGGAAGGAATCCCCCCCCCCTTCTTTCATCTGGCCAGGAAGGACGTGTTTGAGATCTGTGGAAACGCCTTTCCCGGGCCTCTGACTTGCGCCCAAGAGCCCCACCCTTCCCAGCAGCGGGAGGGAGGGCTTGCGGGTGAGGGCAGGGCCTGATCCCGTTGCTGCCAAGGGCGGCAGCTGCTGCGGCTGCTTCTCCTCGGTTGCCAAGAGGAACCCCCCCTGGGGGGGCCAGGCTCCTCCTTGGCCTGCGGTCCTCCCGCTTGTTTGTAAGGTGAGAACCTGGCTCAGCAGCAGCCGGGAGAGGGCAGAGCTGTGGGTCGCCTGGCATTCTGCCTCACCCCCCCCCCCCTGCCAGCTCAGCCTCCCCTTGGTGGGGGACGGAGATGCCAAGCAGAGGGGCTGCATTCAGATCCTGCTCGCCTTTGGTTGCATTTGGGGGAAGCTTCCCTAGAAAGTCACCCAGAACAATAAGGAGAAATGCGATTAAAAGCAGCACCTTGTTCCTCTTCCGGGACTGAAATAAACCACCAGAAGCAGAAGTGGCTTAAAAATAAAAAGGGGGGAAATTTAAGTGTCTCTAAATCCTTGATCTCTAGGTGAAGGGGCTCAGAGAGAAGGTCGGGGGGAGGGCTGCCCCCCCAAGACCCTTCCCCCTTGGGCTCAGCTGCTGGATCTCCTGCGGTTGCTGATGGCCAAAGCCCTGGCAGGTCTACATGAGAGTAAGCAGCCCTTGAGAGTCCCTGGTTGCTGGCCGATGCACGGCTTTGCATAATGCAACCGTTTTCCTGCAAGACGCGGATTTCGCAATGGCCGTTGGCCGAGGGGCCTTCAGGGCAGAGCTAGCAAAATTCAGCATCTATCTCCAGCTTGATGACCAGCGGGAAAAGAGGCCGGACACGAGAACTCCCGGGAAGCCAAATGTTGGAAGATTCAGGGGGAATCAAAGAACGTCCTTTTTCATGTAGCGCAGAGTCAAACTGGGGGACTCCCTGACGCAGGAGGGTGAGATAAATTCCTGAAGATCCGTGGCTCCTCCGTGGCTCAGGGGCTCAAGACCTTCAGAACCGACCGACCCAGACCTTCCGCTTGTCAGCTGGGCCCTTCTCTCGGTGCCCCCTCCCAGAGAGGTTTGGAGGGCGGCAGCAAGAGAACAGGCCTTTTCTGCGGTGGCTCCCCGGTTGTGGGACGCTCTCCCCAGAGAGGCTTGCCTGGCGCCATCCTTACATGCCTTTGGGCATCCCTCTCTCCCCAGGCCTCTGGCCATTAAATAATCGATGGCCTGTGAAAGTGAGGCAGAGAGGACTATTTTACGATGATCATTGTACATCATACCTCGGGTTACGAATGCTTCCGGTTACGTTTTTTCAGGTTGCGAACGCGGCAACCCCTGGAAGTGTTTACTTCTGGGTTTCGCCGCGCGCGCATACACAGAAGAATTCTGCGCGTTCTGCGCATGCACAATTCACGCATGCGCGAAAGCGCCGCTCGGGTTACGGACTTTTCAGGGTGAGAACGGCAGCCCAGAACGGATCGGGTTCATAACCCGAAGTACCACTGTACTATCAGACTGTCTGTCTGTCTGTCTGGTTTTTTTTTAATGTTTTTATCACTGATCTGTAATGCGTTTCTAATGCTGTTAGATCTGATGTTCGGTCTTTGGATAAAGGGAGGGACATAAATAAAAATAAATACTAGCCACAAAGGCTAATAATAAGAATAAGAATCATTTTATTCTTTATACCTTGAGAGTCCCTGCTTCTGTGGTTGGAGGGAACAGTGATTCTGAAAGCGTTGGGCTTCCTACAAGGAAATTGGTCCCTGTGAGAAGCAGGTGCCGGGCCAGACGGGACCTGATCCTGCAGGCTCTTCTTGCTCTCCAGCGCCGGGGGGACCACGAAGGCCGGGCGCAGCGTATGTCTCCCTCCAGGCGGGCATGGCAGCCTCCTGAGCCGCCAGGGGAGCCGAGGAAGCCTTGATTCCACCTGCTGGTTGTGGTTGGCGCCAGAGGGATGGCAGGAGCCTCTGGGTGTTGGCGTGTGGCATTGCCACCTGCCTGCGGTTTCAAGGACCACAAGCGCAGCTTCTGGCAACGCGGGGCTTCGGGGACCTCGCTGCCGTTTGCGACGGGAGCCGTAAGCTGCCTTAAGTGACCCCAGCAGCACCAAATGCAGTTGCAGAGGAAGATGAGCGTCAGAGGAGCCGGCCGGATGAGGCCATAGGGAGCCTGTCTAGCCCAGCCTCCTGGGGAAGCCCCAGGCAGGATCCAAGCCCAAGAGCAGCCCCCCCCCCCCCGGTCTTTGTATTCGCCTTCTCCCAGGCCTGATCCTGCAGCCCCTGCTTCTGGGCAAAGGGCAGGGGAAGCCGCCTCCATCCAGCCACCCTCAACTTAGCACAGCAGCCAAGCCAGGAGAAGAGGCCCAGTGGAACTCCCTGCTGCAGGAGGCAGGGATGGCTTTAGGATTGGACAAGGGCTCTCGGGGGCTCCTAGCCAGGAGGGCTCGGTCACCCAAGGGAGGTCACCCAAGGGAGTTTCACAGGTGCCGAGTGGGGATTTTGACCCTGGTCTCTCCCAGGTCCCTAGTCTGCCTCTCTAACCACTGTGCCACACAGTCTCATTGAAGATTGAAGCACAACAGATCCCGGGCGTTTAGGATCTTCGAATGGTGCCAGCCAGGAGGGATTTGCCCTGAACGTCTGAGAAGCGGCTTCTGAAAATGCTTCTTCAGTTTGCCCTCCGGATTGGGGGGGGGGGGAGATGGTGACATATCTCTGGGGCCTCAGACCTTGGTTGGTGGGGAGAGAAGGAAGCAGTGAGGTTTGGGTAGGAGATCGTATCTTGGCTTAACACTCCTCCAAAGAGCCAGCTGCTTAATTTTCTTTCTGCAGAGCCTTTCAGGGCCAGGAGGGAGGGAGGGAGGGAGGGAGGGAGCCATCGCTGGGCTGAGCAGGAGGCCAGAGAATTGCAGGAGAATCCCGGACAGGCGGCCTTGCAACTCAGCTGGCTTGAAACAGCGGCAATGTCTGCCTGACGTTCTGTCCCAAGCAGAGCTTCCTTCCCAGGCGCAGTTTACCAGTGGCAAAGGCTGCATTATGGGGTGTTTCAGAACTAGCCTTTGCTGGAGGTGGCCCTGCCCATCATGTCTGAGGGGTGGCAAATTCTGTTCCTTTCGTTTGAAATGTTGCTCAACATTGGAAGGGGTGGACTGGATGGCCTTTGGTGTCCCTTCCAGCTATATGATTCTATTATTCCTTGGAGGTTTTTAAGCAGTTTGGATGGCTGTCTGTCAGGGATTCCTTAGCAGGGCTTCCTGCATTGCCAGGGGTTGGGATGGATGACCCACGGGGTCCCTACAATTTTGCAATTCCTTTGAAAGAGTTTTGACCCCCCGGCTCCCGCTCACTCTTCCCCCCCACCTTCTGTATCCGCAGGCCGGGGCTTCCCCCGAAGCAGCATGGCACCCCCCCTGGCCAGAAGGACCTCCCGCCCCCCCTCCTTGCCCGCCCCGCAGCCGTGCCCAGCAGCCGCCCTCGGAGGAGTCAGTCCAGCGCCCGGCCGCCTGTGACCTCTGACCTCCCGCCACAGCCTCTCCCCCCTCCCGTGACCCCCCCACCCCACGCAACGCTGCCCTTCCCGATGGAGAGGATGAGCTGGCTGAGCAAGCTGAACCCCCGGGCGGGGGGCGGGGGCCACCGGGGATCCCGCGGAGCCAGCCTGCAGAGCCCCATGGTGGCTGACCCCGAAACCTGCCTCATGGTCTTCAAGAATCACTGGGTCCAGGTGAGTGGCTGGCGGGGGGGGGGGGAGAGGGGGCGTTCCCCCCAAGAGAGGCTTCGGGGTGGGGGAACGCAGAATGGGGTGAGGGGGGCGCATGCATGGACAGCTGTGGAACTCGCTGCCACTGGAGGCAGTGATGGCCGCTTTAAGAGGATCAGACGAATTCATGGAGGAGGAGAGGGCTATCGAGGGCTAGTAGCTCCAAGTCAGGGGCAGCCATGTTCTGCATCCCGGTTGCTGGGAACCACAGGAAGGGGGGGGGTGTGTTGTTTCTCTCTCTCTCTATATATATATATATAATAAAAGCAAAATAAAAAATTTAAAAATTCCTTCCCGTAGCACCTTAGAGACCAACTAAGTTTGTTCTTGGTATGAGCTTTCATGTGCATGCACACTTCTTCAGATACACTGAAACAGATATATATATATAATATTATTGAAATTTTTTAGATGATACAAAATAGAGAAAAAGCAAAAAGTGGGCAGAGAAAGAAAAAAACAAAATAACCCTATATACTCGAGTATAAGCCTAGTTTTTCAGCACATTTTTTGTGCTGAAAAAGCCGCCCTCGGCTTATACTCGAGTGAGGCAGGCAGTGGCTCCTATGAAGCTTTCCCAGGTTTTTTGTGGTAAAATTGGGTGCCTCGGCTTATATTCGGGTCGGCTTATACTCGAGTATATAGGTACTTTAATTCCAAACATACTTGTCTAAGACAAAGGTATATGAATGAAATTGTGATTCCAATACTTACACATTTGTTTACAACCTGCTGCAGAGCTTTCCCAGCTTTTCCTGTCCGTGACACACTTTTTAGACATGCTTCATTTTGTGACACAGTAATTCAGTTTTACTGGTGAACCGGAGGTTAAACTAACGCCTTTCCAGCTTCCAGCAGAGAGTGTTTGGGCGACTCTCCTGCACATTGCAGCCAACACACGAACGTGTCAAGACACACAGTGTGCAGGGGTGTAGCAAGGGGAGCGGGGGGGGCGCCCCGGGTTCCACCCCAGAGGGGGGGTGACACTTTAAAAAAAATTTTTTTATTTATTTTTTAATTTTTTTTAAAATTTTAACTTCATTGAAAAAAAGAGATAATAAACACACACACAACCCCCCCACACCTCGCAAAGTGGCACCATCAGAGGGGGGGCGACACTTTTTAATTTTTTTTTAAATTAAAGTGGAGGGGGGGTGACAAAAAATTCCGTTTCTCCTCTTGCAGAGCCTCCAGCCCCGGAGGCAGTCTACCTTGGTTTCCGTCTGACTCCACCCCCTCTCTCCCCACTTTGCAGGTGCTGCGTATCCTGGAGAAGAGCCCGGCCTCGCGGGGGGCGCAGGGGGGCGCGGCGGACGACCTGAGCGCCGTGCGCAACCACACGCTGCAGATGCTGACGCTGCTGGCGGAGGAGCGCCCCCGGGCGGAAGGCTCCCCGGGCCCAATCCTGGAGCTGGCGCTGGCCGAGAGCGTCCTGGGCCGCCTGCTGGCCTGGCACCTGCGGCGGGGGGAGCCCCCCGAGGAGCGCAAGGCCGAGCTGCTCAAGCTCTACGAGATGCTGCTGGGGCAGGCGCACCAGCCCCTCCTGCGCCACCGGCCCGTGCTGGGCCCCCTCCTGCGCCTGCTGGGCCTGTGCGCCGGGCCGGCCTCCGCGGCCCTGGAGGCCAGCCTGGTGCTCCTGCTGCACCAGCTCTGTGTCTCGGCGGCCCGGGAGCCCCCCCTGCTGGAGCTCTTCTTCCACAGCCCCCCCGCGGCGGGGGGCGAGCCGGGCCCCGCTGCCAACCTGCTGGTCTTCTCGCTGCTGGTGCCCTTCATCCACCGCGAGGGGCTGGTGGGACAGCAGGCCAGGGACGCCCTCCTCCTGCTCATGGCCCTGTCGGCCGGGAGCCACACCGTCGCCCGCTACATCACCGACAACTCCTTCTTCTGCCCGGTAAGGAAGGGGGCAGCGGGGGGGGGGGAGAGGCGGGAGGTGGGGAGAGGCGGGGGGCAGAATAATAATAATTTATTATTTATACCCTGCCCATCTGGCTGGGTTTCCCCAGCCACTCTGGGCGGGTTCCAACAGAACATTAAAATACAACAATCTATTAAACATTAAAAGCCTCCCTAAACAGGGCTGCCTTCAGATGTCTTCTAAAGGTCTGATAGTTGTTGTTCTCTTTGACATCTGAAGGGAGGATGTTCCACAGGGTGGGCGCCACTACCGAGAAGGCCTTCTGCCTGGTTCCCTGTAGCTTTGCTTCTCGCAGTGAGGGAACCAACAGAAGGCCCTCGGCACTGGATCTCAGTGTCCGGGCTGAACGGTGGGGGTGGAGATACTCCTTCAGGTATACTGGGCCAACGCGGTTTAGGGCTTTCAAGGTCAGCACCAACACTTTGAATTGTGCTCGGAAATGTCCTGGGAGCCAATGTAGATCTCTCAGGACTGGTGTTATGTGGTCATGGCGGCTATTCCCTGTCACCAGTCTAGCTGCCGCATTCTGGATTAGTTGTAGTTTCCGGGTCACCTTCAAAGGTAGCCCCACGTAGAGCGCATTGCAGTAGTCCAAGCAGGAGATAACTAGAGCATGCACCACTCTGGCGAGACAGTCTGCGGGCAGGTAGGGTCTCAGCCTGCGTACCAGATGGAGCTGGTAGACAGCCGCCCTGGACACAGAATTAACCTGTGCCTCCATGGACAGCTGTGAGTCCAAAATGACTCCCAGGCTGCGCACCTGCTCCTTCAGGGGCACAGTTACCCCATTCAGGACCAGGGAGTCCTCCACACCCCGCAAGCCCTTGCCCCGAATCGGCTGCGGTTCCCGCATTGGACTAGATGAGGCCTGGGGCCCCCTCCAACTCTGTGAGTGCCTGGGGCAGGAGTGCTTCGTGTGCCCTGGCCTGAGAGGTCATTCCAGGGTTGCCCCCATGAGGACTAGTCACACGGAGCGACAATACGCAGGCGGCAAAGGATTTGTGAAACGCTGCAGTCCAGAATCCTGCGCCCCAGTTGCCCTGTTCCAGCCTCCCCGGATTCATCCGTGCCCCAGATACCATCCTCTGTGGGTGCAGGAATGCAGAGTCCCCGGCCCTCCAGGCCTCTTCAAAGGATTGTGCGATCAGAAGGGGACACCCGGCGGTCATTTAGCCCAACCCGCTGCCAAGCAGGAATCTCCACTGGGTCATCTGTGACGGACGACCAGCCAACCTCTGTTTAAAAACCTCCTGGGAAGGAGAGTCCCGTCTCTCCCCCCCACCCCCGTTCTTGATGGGTGTCCCATGCTCTTTGCATAGCCCCTCATCCTGGGAGGGGGGTCTCCTTCCAGTTAGCCAGAGTTTATTTTCTACTGCAATGCACTCTATGTGGGGCTACCTTTGAAGGTGACCCGGAAACTGCAATTAATCCAGAATGCGGCAGCTAGACTGGTGACTGGGAGTGGCCGCCGGGACCACATAACACCAGTCCTGAGAGACCTACATTGGCTCCCAGTACATTCCCGAGTACAATTCAAAGTGTTGGTGCTGACCTTTAAAGCCCTAAACGGCCTCGGTCCTGTATACCTGAAGGATCGTCTCCACCCCCATCATTCAGCCCGGACACTGAGATTCAGCTCCGAGGGTCTTCTGGCGGTTCCCTCACTGTGAGAAGCAAAGCTACAGGGAACCAGGCAGAGGGCCTTCTCAGTGGTGGCGCCCGCCCTGTGGAACGCCCTCCCAGCAGAGGTCAAAGGGATCAACAACTATCTGACTTTTAGAAAACACCTGAAGGCAGCCCTCTTTAGGGAAGTTTTTAACTTGTGATTTTGATGTATTTTGATATTTGTTGGAAGCCGCCCAGAGTGGCTGGGGAGACCCGGCCAGATGGGCGGGGTACAAATAAAAATATTATTATTATTATTATTTCTGGTTTGGAAAGCCCAGGCTCTTTGCGAAGGGCCAGGCAGTTTTGCGCCTGCTCAATCTCGAACTCACCTCCTCTCTCCTGCCCCCCCCAGGTGCTGGCTACTGGCCTGAGCGCCCTGTACTCCTCGCTGCCCCGCAAGCTGGAGGTCCGGGGGGACGACTGGCATTTCCTGCGGCGGGAGGACTGGGTGGGCGTCCCCTCCCTCGTCCTCTTCATGAACTCGCTGGAGTTCTGCAATGCCGTCATCCAGGTGAGTTGCCTTCGGGTGGAGGGGGGCAGGGGCTGGCTGGCCTCCCCCCACCCCCCGCAACCGCAGCTCTTGCCCCGGGCCCTTTCTCAGGGGGATCTGGGTCCCTGCCAACTCTGCAGCCCTGTGGTCCTTTGACTAGCGGACAGGCCCAGACTGTACTCCAGGCTTCCCCAGGCGCGGAGACCGGCAAAATCCAAGGTTGGGTGGGCGGGCTTTGGGGTCTCTTGGCAGCACTTGGGCTTGTGGAGGCAGCACAGAGCTAAACGGTGGAACTCCCTGCTGCAGGACGCAGGATGGTTTTAAACAGGGTGGATAAAAATCAACAAATTTTTAAAAAAAATCGGATTTTTTTTTATTTAAATCGGATTTTTTTGATTTAAATTGGATTTTTTTTAAAAAAATGCTTTTGGAGGAAAAAGCTTTCTAAATACAGTCTTCTATTTAAGTTACATTGTAGTCCAAAGGCTATTCATCAGGAAATAAGGATTTGTTTTCAGTTTATTAAGTGTGCTAAAACTCAGTCTAAGTTTTTTTTTTTAAATGTTTAACCACATCAGCTAAAAAACATGGATACATATGCTATCATGTTCTTGTTTTAGTTAAATAAATTGTTTAAATGGTTATTAAGGAAATGATTGTTTTTCTCCTTCCAATAAAGTACAGCAGAAAAGTTGTCCAAATATAAACAGTTAACTTATTAAACCTCACCATAATTTCATAATTATCTGTCTATGTATTTCTAGTAGTATAACCAAATCAGTAATTTTTTATATAACTGTAAAAACTACTCTGAAAATGTATTATTCCAAAAATGAAACCTTCATATGGTTGTAAATATTAAGATTATACCAGCAAGAATGAGTCTTTCTGTAAAAAAAATATTTAAATCAAGCCTTACTGACTAATGATTTAAATCGTGATTTAAATCAATTTGATTTAAATCAAATCCACCCTGCTTTTAAAATAGAATTGGGCAAATCCCTGAAGGAGGAGAGGGCTGCCCATGGCTACTTGTTGCCAGTCAGAGGTGGCAATTTAACAACAAAGACCCTGCGATGGAGGATGGGCTGGGAGAAGGCAGGCCCAGGGTTGGTCTGTGAGGTCCAGCTCCGACATTCGCACCCAGAGCTTCCCAGCCTTTTCGTGTTGGTGACACACTTTTTAGACCCTTTTTTGCATTCCGGTTACTGGAAGCCAGCAGAGGGGAGGGGAGCTCTCGCACTCTGGTCCCGCTTGCGAGTTTCCCCGTGGGGCGTCTGGTAGCCCCTGTGAGAGCAGGACGCTGGCTTGGCTGGGCCCCTGGCCTGATCCTGGGGGCGCTTCTCACCTGCTTCTCTCTCCCCCCCCCCAAAGGTGGCTCATCCGCTGGTCCAGAAGCAGTTGGTGGATTACATTCACAACGGGTTCCTGGTGCCAGTCCTGGGCCCCGCCTTGCACAAGGTCAGTTCACGCCTGGGCTTGGGGGGGGGGTTGTGTGGCCTGGCCAGGGAGGGCCCCCCCACCCCGCCTTCCGCTCCCTCCCGCCAGAGCAGTCCTGCCGCTGGAGCATGCCTGGCTCGGAACTGGCTTTGCTTCTCGCCCCCAAGCCAGTGGGGAGCGAGGGCAAGGAGGGGCCGAGCTGATGTGTGGGCCTCTGCGGGTGGGGCTGAAGCAGGGGGGAGGCCTGAGCCCCACCTGGACTGCAGTCCCTGGGGGTACCATCTAGCTTGGCAATTCTGGGGTGTGACAGCCCCTCTGGTCCTCCCTCCCTGCCCCCCCCCAGACCTCCATTGAAGAGATGATTGCCAGCACGGCCTACCTGGAGCTGTTCCTGCGCAGCATCAGCGAGGCAGCCCTCGTGAAGACCTTCCTGCGCTTCCTCCTCCTCCATCGCCACGACAACAGCACCATCCTCGACACGCTGGTCTCCCGCATCGCCAGCAACTCCCGGGTGTGTCTTCGGGGGGGGGGGAGACCCCAAGGGGGCGGGGGCAGCGGGGCTGGAGTCGGCCGTGCACCAGAAGCACCCTGGAAGCCCAGTGTCCTACCTCGCAGGGCAACTAACCTTGCAATACTGGCTAAGAGTAAATAAATCTCCCAATGGCCTTCTCCTCTTAATCAATAAAGACAGTTTCCACTCCACTTGGGAACGGACCATTCAAAAGAAGCTAGCTACTTACGGACTGTCGGTGGCAACTATTTTGTCTATGGGAAACGAAAGGGTGAAAAAGATAATTAAGGAAAGAACCGCGGATATCGACCGCCAAAACAGCGTAACCCGCCTTACTTTAACGTACAGACAACTGTGCGAACACCGACCTGACTATCCAGCCACATATCTAAAAATGTTAGCAAATCCGAGACACCGATGGGCCTTTACTAGGTCTCGCTTTAATGCGTTACCCTCGGCTGTACTAACTGGGAGATATCGCCAGGCCCCGTTAGAGCAAAGATTATGCCCTTGCGATCACATGGAGATCAAATCCATAAGCCATGTTCTCCTCCATTGCACATTTTACCGAGATATGAGGACGGAGCTAGGCCGCTCCATTGAAATACTGCCTAGATATTTGCTCGAAGATACTGATCCAGAGCGAACCAAGACTGTAGCCAAATTCTGTTACCATGCGGCAAGACTCAGACCCGCCGTGATCGCCAATAATAACAGCGATAAAGTTGCACATCAAGTCACAGCAGAGAATATCTGAATGAAATTATCTCCCACAAAATTTTAGCTAAATTATAAGTCAATATGATCTTTGAAATAGTGCTGTTAAAAGATGATATTTAATAATTATTTAGTATATGTAATATTGCTATATTCTCCGCTTTTGTTTTATTTTCTTATCTTCTGGTCTACGACCGTAATAAAGGTTTTATTTACTTACTTATCTCGCAGGGCTGTTGTGGCTCCCAAAGGCCCATGGGCTTTGAGGTCCTGCCCTCTCCCACACAAAGGGGTCCTGGGATCGGGGGGGGGGGCAGGAAGGCATCCTCCCTCCCGCAAAAGGAGAGTTTGATTCTTCTGCTCATTGCCCAGTGGGTGGGAGACCTTCGGCGGGGGGGTGGGGAGATGGATTGGGGGGAGCCTTCTGCCCCCCTGCCCCCTTCATTCCTCTCTTTCTCCCCCCCCCCCCAGCTCTGCATGGTTTCGCTCAGCCTCTTCCGGACTCTGCTCAACCTGCACTGTGAAGACGTCTTGCTGCAGCTGGTGCTCAGGTACCCCCCCCCCCGACCCCTTGGCTCTCTGGCTCATGGGATTGTTGGAAGGGACCCCGAGGGTCATCTCGTCCAGCCCCCTGCGAGGCAGGAACATGCCGCCGTCGGGAATCGAACCCGCAACCTTGACGTCCTCCCGCTCTCGCCGACAGAGCCATGGGCTCCCTCTGCTGGGCAGAGCTGGGCAGGGCAGCCTGTTCCTGCTCCCAGAGTATAGCATCTAGATCAAGGGAAGTAATAGTACCACTGTATTCCGCTCTGGTCAGACCTCACCTGGAATACTGTGTCCAGTTCTGGGCACCACAGTTCAAGAAGGATACTGACAAGCTGGAACGTGTCCAGAGGAGGGCAACTAAAATGGTCAAAGGCCTGGAAACGATGCCTTATGAGGAACGGCTTAGGGAGCTGGGTATGTTTAGCCTGGAGAAGAGAAGGTTCAGGGGTGATAGGATAGCCATGTTCAAATATATAAAAGGATGTCATATAGAGGAGGGAGAAAGGTTGTTTTCTGCTGCTCCAGAGAAGCGGACACGGAGCAATGGATTCAAACTACAAGAAAGAAGATTCCACCTCAACATTAGGAAGAACTTCCTGACAGTAAGAGCTGTTCGACAGTGGAATTTGCTGCTAAGGAGTGTGGTGGAGTCTCTTTCTTTGGAGGTCTTTAAGCAGAGGCTTGACAGTCACCTGTCAGGAATGCTTGGATGGTGTTTCCTGCTTGGCAGGGGGTTGGACTGGATGGCCCTTGGGGTCTCTTCCAACTCTAGGATTCTATGATTCCCTGGTGCAGTGGCTCCCCCTGGTGGTGCCTTTGGCCCTCTTCACCCACCAGCCTCCTCTTCCGGGGAACCTCCCCGTCCTTTTCGGGGGTTGGAGTAGATGACCCCAGGGTTCCTTCCAACAGTACAATTCTGTGATCGCCATGGTTCTTCGGCTGCGATTCCTGTCCCGCCGGGGTGGGCCGGATGGCCTTTGGGTTCCCCTCCACAGCTCTGCTTTTCCGCGGCAGGTACCTGATCCCCTGCAGCCACGTCATGCTGAGCCAGAAGCGGGCGGTGAAGGAGCTGGACCTCTACGGCAAGGCGGCCAGCAAGTTCCTCTCGCTCGTCCCCCAGTGCTGCCGCCCAGAGAGCCCCCCGCCCCCCGAGCGAGAGGAGGAGCACGCCACCTGGTCCAAGGGTGAGCCTCTTGCGGCCAGCGGGGGGTGCTGGAGGGGCACATGGAGTGGGCAAGGGGGGCCTTGGCACCGGCGACAGGCGCCCCCCCCCCGGCCTGGCAGGGCTCCCTGCTGCATCTCCGGGGCTCCTCGCTGCCTCCTCCCAGTTTGCAGGCTCTGGGGGGGGGGCAGGAGCGATATCCTCGCTGGGGGTCTGGGGCAGTGGAGCCTGGAGGGCTTTTGCGGGGGAGGGGGCTGGACCCACCCCTCTTTGGGAGCATTTTCCGGCTGGGGTTGCCAAACCGCCTCTGTTCCCTGTTTGCGTTGGGGGCAGAGGGAGATCCCGGAGCGGCAGGAGTTAATTGAACCACAGAACTGCAGATTTTGACGGGATCCCCAAAAGCCATCTAGTCCACCCCCCTCCACAGCTAAACAGATGGGACGGGTCTCCCTTGCAGGCCAGGCAAAGGGGGCAGAGAAAGGGCGGGTCTTCCAGGAGTCCTTGTTACAAGATACACTGAAATAAATAGCTATACCAAGAACTCTGGCCAGAAGTTTCAACAAAAGAAATAATATCTACTCGTGAGTCAAAATCAAACAGGGTATATATTCTGTTAAGAATTAGAACAAAAATTATAATTTCAAACAAAGATACAGACTCAAACTCTCAATAAAATGTGTAGTATGATATTATCCTATATAATAAAGAGCCTATGTCCCTCCGTAGCTTTCCGTCCGTCAGTGGAATTCGCAAGTGCGCTTGCGCTCCACTGACACACGGATTGGAGAGGAGAGAGAGGAGGAGGAGCCTGAGGTTGGAGCGCAGCGCGAGCGAAGCGCTTGCGCTTCGCGAGCCTCCGAACCTCTCCGCTTCAGCCGCAATGGCGGCCGCTCCCCGCGCGCTGCTGCTTCTCCCCCTCCGTACCTGCAGCAGCCGCTGTGGCACCTTGGCGGGGGAGGGGAAAGCGCGGCAACCGGGAGGTGTTTAGCGGCGGAGGGGAAAGCGTTTGGCGTCGGGTCGTTTGCGCTGCTGCCGCCCGCACACCTCCAGCGGAGCCTCCCGTTCCTGGAGGCTCCCGCCGCCGCCTTTCTTCAAGAGCCCGTAATCTTTACGGGCTTAATTTACTAGTGTATAATATAAGGCAGCGTTTCCCAACCGGTGTGCCGCGGCACAAGAGTGTGCCGCAAGACACCGGCTCCTGTGCCGCGGGAAGACACCGGCTCCTGTGCCGCCCTGGGCCGCTTCCGCTTCCGGGGCGGTCCGGGCGGCTGGCGTCGCCTCGGCTCCGCTTCCCGCTCGCTGACCGCCGCCTTCGCCGGGGCTGCCGGGCGCTTCGCCCGCTGCCTCTGCCGCCCCGGTCGTGGTCGGGGACGGGCGGGAGGTGCCGGTGCCACCGGGCTCGCTCAGGGCCGGGTGGCGGTGCTGCCGGGGGGCTGGGCGCAGGAGGGGGGGCGGGCGCCTGGCCCGCCGATCTCCCGCTCCGTTTTCGCCCGCCTGGGTCCTTCCCCTCCCTCCCGCCTGGGCGCGCGGACACCCCGCCCCCTGGGGCGGGGGGGTCGGGGTGCATGTGGTGGTGGTGTGCCGCGAGATTTTTTTCGTGGGACAGGTGTGCCGTTGCCCCGAGGAGGTTGGGAAACACTGATATAAGGCACACAAAATACCAAATACAATGAATATAAATTCGTATTCAAAAGTTCAAAGAGAGCGTTTTGTATGTAAAGCCGAAATGAAGAGTCTATTAGGAGTCGGAATAAGGACTTCCGGAGTGAGGACCGGATGTACGATGCAAAACTAGGGACCAGGACAGGGCCCTGTTTCGGAGCAGACGCCTTCTTCAGCTCGCTTTTTGAAAAAGTGTAAATTAATGAGGCTTATGGAGAGGTATCATATAATTTCTGTCTTATTTGAGATCTTTTTCAGATGTAGCGTCTTGAATGGGTGGATCAATGTGTATCCCAAGTTTTTCTGTGTGTGGGGGTTTTTTTTGCGTTTTGTGTGCCTTATATTATACATAATATCATACTACACATATTATTGTGAGTTTGAGTCTGTATCTTTGTTTGAAATTATAATTTTTGTTCTAATTCTTAACAGAATATATACCCTGTTTGATTTTGACTCACGAGTAGATGATATTTCTTTTGTTGAAACTTCTGGCCAGAGTTCTTGGTGCAGCTATTTACTTCCAGGAGTCCTGGCAGGTGGCACCAGGAAGAATCTCAGGGGTTTGGGGTTCGAGTCCCACATTGGGGGAAAGATTCCTGCCTTATAGGGATGCCCTTCGGGGTCCCTTCCAGCTCTGCGATTCGGTGACCCCCCCTCCTCTCTCTTCCCCCCCCCCCCAGGTCACGGCAGCCCCAGTGTGGACTCCTCTTCGGTGGTGACGGTGCCCAAGCCCTCCACGCCGTCTCGCCTCTCCTTCTTCATGCGCCAGCCCAGCTTTGGCCCTGATCCAGCCGGCCCTGCCTCCCCCCGCTCCCCAGGGACCCCCGTCAGCAGCCCCTCCCACCGGACCCCCCCTCGCTGGGAGGAGGCCTGCGAGCTGGAGAGCAACTACCTGGAGTACCTGCGCGACGCTCGCCTAAATGTCGACCGCTGCGTCCTGGCCTGCCGCGTCTGGTCGGCCCCCTACGACGGAGACCGGCCCCCTCCCGCCAGCCTGGACCCCTCTCTGCCCCGCCACGGCGACCCCCTCACCTACACCTCCTTCCAGCCTGGCGGGCACCCGGGGCCTGCCTCCCCCCGGACTAAGAAGCGGGGCCTTCCGCCTGAGGAGGGGGCCGCCCCCCAGGGGACCCCGGACGCTGGCACCTCCCCCCCTGCCGCCTCCCCCAGCAGCGAGGACCCCCCGGGGCACCTGCTGAACGGGGCGCACTCGGACCCCGCCGTCATCAAGAAGGTCCGCCGGTGCCCGCAGGAGGGGGCCGTGGTGGAGAACGGGGGCCTCCCCGAGGCCCCTGGCCCAGACGACTCGCTGGCGCCGGCCGAGAACGGGGGCGCCCATCCCGTGGAGAGGTTTGCAGCGGAGCTGCGGCGCCTGGAGGACGAGATGGCAAACGGGGGCCGGGAGGAGGAGGAGGAAGAGCCCCCCCAGGCAGACCCCCTCAGCCCCGAGGAAGAGGAGGCCTATCGCAGCTTTGCCGCTCCCCTCGAGGGCAGCCTGGGGCCCACCCGGCTGGCCGACCCCCTGGCGCAGGTGGTTGGCAGCCCCCCGCCCACCCCGGGGGCCCTCCCCAGCCAGCCTTTCACAGGTGAGCCGTTTGGGGCACACACACCCATCCCCTCTCCCTTGGGGGTCTCTCTGCCCCTGCTGCTCCGGGAGGCCCCGCACCCTCCAGGGGTCCCCCTGGCCCCCCCAAGGCGAAGTCTGCAGGGTCTGGGGGGAGTTGAGCCTGAGCAGGGCTTCCCAAGAGGAGGGGGTCAGTCCTTGGCCCAGTGGATGGGGGGGGTCCTAGTTCCCTTCAGAAGGAGTCGGGGCACATGGGCACTCTGCCCGCTGCCCACTTCACCTGCCCAGCCTTGTGCTCCTTTCTCTGCTTCCGTTTTCCTCCGTCTCCATTTTTGGTCCTTTCCCTTCCTATTTCTCCCTCTCCTTCCTCCCTTTCATCTCCCCCCCCCCCCAAAACTGGGGATCCCCTGGCTGGGTCTGTGTGTGTTGTTGCTGCCGCTCCTTTCCTGCTCCTGCCTTTTCTGTGCCTGCCTGCCTGCCCCCCCCCCCGCCCTCTCTAGCCCAGGCAGGGCTGGTCTGGGTGAGATGGGGCTCCCACCCCCAGAGCCTGCCAAGGGGCAGCCCCAAGGGCCAGCCCTGGTGTTGCCCAGGGGCCTCTTCCCCCTTGGAGTGACCCTGCCCGGGAGGGGGGGGGTCTTTCCCCTGCAGAGCAACACGGCTGATGTTGCCCCATCCCGTCTCCGCCCATTGGTGCATCCAGCCCCCGGGGTCCCTTGAGGCTCTTGGGCAGAGAGAGAGAGATAGAGGCCCTTCTTTCCCCATCACCAGCTGCCAGCTCTGGCCCTTTTCTTGACGCTGCAGGTACTTTTCTGCATGCCAAGGAGACCCCCGCCCACTTTGGCATATGCATGTGGGGGGGGGGGACCTAGGTGAACGGGGGTGGGGGGGGCTTCTACATTTCTGCAATCCCGTCGGGTCTTTCGCCCTATTTGCACCAAATGGCTCAGTGGGTTTACAGAATCACAGAACCTGCTTAAATAATAATAATAATAATTATTATTATAATTATTATTATTATTATTATTATTATTATTATTATTATTATTATTATTATTATTTAAGCAGGTTCTGTGATTCTGTGAACCCCCCCAAAAAACCCCCCAACAACCCCAGAGTCCTTTCTGTTGGGGATAATTCAGACTGAAATTCTGGTGTTCAAAAAGGTTAGTTATGTTTGCCAATACTGTGGCACGTGTTTTGTTAGCCCCCAAACGGAAAACGAGCGAAGTCCCAGCCGAAGAAGACTGGCAGCTTAAGCTGATGGAATATGTGCAGCTTGCAGACTTAACATCTAGAAGAAGAGAACAAGAAGAATGCATGTTTTGGAGAAGAGTGGGAAAGGTTTATTGAATATATGGGGGGGGGAATTGTGTACAGCTGAAAAGGTGGGCAGCAGTAAGATCAATTCAACAGTGTAGACAAGTTTTGATGGAAGCAATAAGGGAATATTGCCCGATTTACGTATAAGCTAAACAAGCTATAGCTTAGGACCCCACTCTCTTAGGGCCCCCCCAAAAAATTAAAGGGGGGGGGAAACGATGTGTATTTCCAAATTATAAGATAAACTACTTCTTAATTGTATTTCAGTTCAACAATTCCTTTGATAAAATACCCTATATACTTGAGTATAAGCCTAGTTTTTCAGCACATTTTTTGTGCTGAAAAAGCCGCCCTCGGCTTATACTCGAGTGAGGCAGGCAGTGGCTCCTATTAAGCTTTCCCAGGTTTTTTTGTGGTAAAATTGGGTGCCTCGGCTTATATTCGGGTCGGCTTATATTCAGGTATATACGGTACATCTTTTGTTAGGTGTAAATAGCTTGAGATACCTATGAGGTCCCTAAATTACTATCTAGCATATATTCAACACAAGAAACAGCGACAATTTGTTGTTGACAAAGGACAGCTGGACAGGAGCTGAGGGCCGCATCCAACCGAAATCCGGCCCTGACTGAATGGTACAGCTTTTGTGAAATATGCAGGGATTTGTGATACGCAAAATGAACCACGGAAAGAGAAGAAGGGAAGTCACTGATATTTTAAGGCTGTTTAAATTGTGGAGCAGAAAATGTCATAAAAATCATTTTAGAGAAAAAGGCCACCCTGCTGACCCCCCGTCCTCCCTCGCAGGGCCCTTTGTGGCGGTGCTGCTGGCCAAGCTGGAGAACATGCTGCACAACTCGCTCTACGTCAACTTCCTCCTGACGGGGCTCCTCGCCCAGCTGGCCGCCCACCCTCAGCCGCTCCTGCGCTCTTTCCTCCTCAACACCAACATGGTCTTCCAGCCCAGCGTCAAGTCCCTCATCCAGGTAGACCCAGAGGGGTGGGAAGCCGCTCGGAGCGGCAAACAAGACGTGCACCCGGGGGGCAGGGTGCTACATAGCACGCATGCGCGCTACGTAGCGGGTTGCCGGCGGCGCCGCTCCAGCACCGTACAGACGGTGCCGGGATCCTCTGCGTACGGCGCTGGAGCGACGTCGCTGGCCACCCACATGGCTTGTCACCCCCGTAGATGTGGCACCGGGAGCGCACCGTACCCACCGCACTACCCGCTTTGCTACGCCCCTGGAGGGTCAGGGGCGGGGGAGAGACCCTCCTGGGGGGCAGACCCCTTTCCTGGCAGCGCCCCTGACCCTCCCTCCCTCCCCCCCGGCAGGTCCTCGGCTCGGTCAAGAACAAGATCGAGAGCTTTGCCGCCTCCCAGGAGGACTTCCCCTCCCTCCTCTCCAAAGCCAAGAAGTACCTGGTGGCCCGAGGGAAGCTGGACTGGTCAGACGCCCAGAACGCTGCGCCCGCCCTGCGCCGCTCGGAGACTCTGGGTGAGGGGGCGGGGGCTCCGGGAGGGGGCAGTCTGGGTGCCGCGGGGGCTCGGGGGGGCGGCTCAGGGTCAGAGAGAGGAGCCCATGTCCCAGAGGTCCCCTGGCCACTTGGATGGGGCCTCCTTAACAAGAGTCCGTGGAAGCCTGCTATTGAATAATAATAATGATAATAATGATAATAATAATTTATTATTTGTACCCCGCCCATCTGGCCGGGTCTCCCCAGCCACTCTGGGCGGCTTCCAATAAATATAAAAATACATTAAAATATCACAGATTAAAAACTTCCCTGAACAGGGCCGCCTTCAGGTGTTTTCTAAAGGTCATGTGATTGATAATGATGATAATAATAATAATAATACAGTGGGACCTTGGTTCTCAAACTTAATCCGTTCCGGAAGTCCGTTCCAAAACCAAAGCGTTCCAAAACCAAGGCGCGCTTTCCCATAGAAAGCAATGCAGAACGGATTAATCCGTTCCAGGCTTTTAAAAACAACACCTAAAACAGCAATTCAACATGAATTTTACTATCTAGCGAGACCATTGATCCATAGAATGAAAGCAATAATCAATGTACTGTACTATAAAATAAATAAGACATATTATAGATGATAAAAATTAAAATTATTATTATTTTGCCTGCGCTGATGATAGTCCTTGTTTGGAGGGGGGGCTCTGATCCATTTCTGCAGTCCCACAATCCATCAATCGGTAGCTGAACTGGGTTCCACGCAGTCAGGAAAATAAATGAACCAAAAAAGCCTCAGAAACAAAAACACAAAATAAATAGCAAAAACAAAAGCGCCAAACTTAATCCGTTCCGGAAGTCCATTTGACTTCTGAAATGTTCGAAAACCAAGGTGCGGCTTCTGATTGGTGCAGGCGCCCCGGAAACAATAGCCGACAGCCATGTCGGACGTTCAGCTTCCTAAAAAGGTTCAAAAACTGGAACACAGACTTCCGGGTTTTCAGCGTTTGAGAACCAAGCTCCCACTGTATTACTATTGTTATTATTATTATTTTTAAATTATTATTATTATTAATATTAAGCCGCCCATCTGACTGGGTTGCCCCAGCCACTCTGGGCAGCTGATTATTGTGGTTCAGAGTGGGAAAAGAGACCGCAGGATCAGGCCCAGCGTCCTGCTCTCATCGCATTAGCCAAATGGCCTCAGCAGCCTAGGACTCCAGGTAGGCTGCCTCTCCACCAGACCAGGGGTCAGCAACCTTTTTCAGCAGGGGCCAGTCCACTGTCCCTCAGACCTTGTGGGGGGCCGGACTATATTTTGGGGGGGGGGGGGGATGAACAAATTCCTATGCCCCACAATTAACCCAGAGATGCATTTTAAATAAAAGGACACATTCTACTCATGTAAAAACACGCTGATTCCCAGACCGTCCGAGGGCCAGATTGAGAAGGCGATTGGGCCGCATCTGGCCCACGGGCCTTAGGTTGCCTACCCCTGCACCAGACCATCCGAAGGGCCCCTGCTGGATCAGGCCCAGCTGTGGCACGACGGGGCTGGATCCCCACAAGGGCAGCCAGCTGCTGACCTATGGAGTATGCACAGTGTGTGGCTATAGGGCAGCTGCCTTGCGTGGGCCACCCAGGGAGGGGTTGGGGGGGGCTGGCCTGCCCCCTCCCCTCGCTCCCAGCCACAGGCTCATCTGGGGTTTCCGATGCAAAATTATGCAAAATGTGATGCTTAACTAGCTAAGTCCAGCACCCTGTTCTCCCATGAACCCGGCAGTGCAGGTAGACTGCTTCTGGGCCTGGAGGTTCCACAAGAAAATCCAAAGAGGCTGCTGGGTCAGGCCAAAGGGGGACCGTCCAGCCCAGCCGCCTGTTCTCACCGCAGCCAACCAGATGCCCCAAGGAAAAGCCTGCAAGCAGGATTTGAACACGAGATCCCCCCCCCCCCCCGCCCCGGGTACCTAGAAGCATCTCTGCCTCCGACTATGGAGGGTGGAGCAGAACCTTCTCCCCCCCCCCCATGAATTGGCCTGGTCTTTTTTGAGAGCCACCCATTGCCTCCTGTGGCAGGGAGTTCCGCAATTTAACAAGTCCTTCCTTGGATCTGCCCTGTTAACGTTGCCGTTTGCGTATTTTGGGAGTTTTGCAGCTGCCGTTTCAGGGCGAATAGAATAGAGAAGAGAAGAGAAGAGAATAGAATAGAATAGAATAGAGAAGAGAATATAGAATAGAATATAGAATAGAATAGAGAATAGAGACTAGAATATAGACTAGAATATAGAATAGAATAGAATAGAATAGAATAGAATAGAATAGAATAGAATAGAATAGAATAGAATAGAATAGAATAGAATAGAGAAGAGAATATAGAATAGAATATAGAATAGAATAGAGAATAGAGACTAGAATATAGAATAGAATATAGAATAGAATAGAATAGAACAGAATTATTGTCATTGTCCCCTTTATTTCTTGAAATGTGCGAACTGGAAAACCTGCTCTTGTGTTGTCACAAGGCGCAGAGCGGGCATGGCGTTTGGGGGGGGGAGGATTTTGCCAGGGGGCTCTCTTACCCCCCCAAACGCTGCCTGGCGCTGACTCCCCCCCTTTTCTCCCCCCCCCTCCCCGCAGTGAAGAGCCGCAAGCCGTCCATCGGGGAGCTGATCATGCGCCACACCAACAGCCCCACGCGGGCGCGGCAGGCGGCCCAGCAGGCGCTGCAGCACATGCGCGAGGGGCCGGTGCTGCATGCGCTGGCGGGGGGCTCCTCCCTCTTCCGCCCCTCGGCCGAGAAGCAGAGCGAGGCGCTGCGCGTCAAGAACGCCGTCTACTGCGCCGTCATCTTCGCCGAGTTCCTCAAGGAGCTGGCGGCCATCGCCCAGGCGCACGCCGTCACCTCGCCCTTCCTGCTGGAGCCCCCCGAGGAGAAGGCCGGAGCGGGGGGGCCGGAGTGAGCGCGTCCGGGGACCCCCCCCAACTCCACTCCACGCCCCCCGTCCGGGGCTCTTAACTGGAAACTCCCGACTCTCCCTCACCCCCCGGCTCAGCCCTGGCTGGGTCTGCACTAATCGGGGAGCCTGTGGGGGGCACCCCGTGGGGCGGGTGGGGGGCACCTTTTTAAAGAAAACTCCGTACCAGGACAAAGGACCTTTTTAATTTATTGGGAATGAATGTTTTTTTTGTTTTCTGGAGAATTCGTTGCAATATGTATAAAAGAAGCTCTCTCTCTCTCTGCTGGATGATTTTGCATGGGGGGGAGGGCAGGGGGTGCCCGTCACTTGCTCTTTGTGTCCACTGTGGAATTGCAGGGTTGGAAGGGACCTCCAGAGGTCCTCTAGCCCAGCCCCTTGCAATGCACCCAGCCCCAAAGCTCCCCTCTCTGCCTGTTTCCGTTTTCCTTCTGCCTCCAACCAAGGGCAGAGAATTGGGGGAGGGGAGAGGAGCCCAGCTGGTCCAGCCTCCTCTTCTCACAAACAGGACCCGAGTGCGAGAGCAGCTCTCCCCTCCTGCCATTTCCAGGGCCCTGTATTTGGACGCAGGGCTGCCCCGAACTGCCTAGTCGCCTTTGACTGCCGTCTCCTCCCCTTGAAATCTGTCTCATCCCCTTTTAAAGCCATCCAGGTTGGTGACCATCACTGCGTCCTGCGGCAGGGAGTTCCAGGGTTCGGCTCTGCGCTGTGCAAAGGGCTTTTACCTGTCCTGAATCTTTGAATGTTCAGCTTTTTGCTCAGTGTGGGGCTTAACACACACACACACACACACAGCCCCCCAGGCTCTCAGCTGCTCCAGCCAATGGGTGGCGGTGGAAGGAGCCGCAGCCAAGTGTGTTCCTACTAGATGGCCTCTGGGTGCCCCCCTAGGGCATGAGGCGGCTCCTCCTCCAGGACCTGCCCCCCCCTCTGCTGCAGGCTCTCTCCCTTGGCTTGCTGCCCCCCCCCCGCTTCCTGCGCCCGCCCTCCCCCTCCAATTGGGGCCACACGCCTGGCTCTGGGTGCAAAGGGCTCTTTATTGGCGGTGTCTCTCGGCTCACTCTTCGGTGTCGCTCTCGGCCGTGGCGCTCTGCAGGAGGGGCAGCGACATGGAGTGCCTCTCAGCGTCGGCCAGGCTGGCAGTGGACGGGCCGGACTTGGGGCGGTGGCGCCGGAAGGGCCATTTCCCTGCGGGGGGTGGGAGAATCGCAGCATAAGAGAGTTGGGAGGGGCTCCCCGGGGGCCGTCTAGTCCAGCCCCCTGTGACGCAGGAACCCCTGGCAGGTGGCTTCCTAGACCTTCCCACCCGCTGGGCATTCCCAAACCCCCACGTTTCAGCCCCACTAGCTGGGGCATAGGGGGAGAAGCCCGGCAGAGGCCTCTTTAGGGGCTAGTGTGGGGCTCTTTCCAGTGGGGGCCTGGCTATGGGCAAGACTCCCATCCCTCTCCCCAAAGTGCTTCTCCCCTCACAGGAAAAGCATAGGACTGTAGAGTTGGGAGGGGCCCCCCAAGGGTCTAGGGATTGCAGCTAATGCATGTGGACGTTGTATCATATGGGGGGGGGGCAATTCTGAACAGGGAAAGAGCCAAGCAATGGGACACCCCCCCACACACACAATTAAGGATCATCTAGTCCAGTGTTTCTCAACCCTGTGCCTCCAGATGTTTTTGGCCTACAACTCCCATCATCCCTCGCTAGCAAGACCAGTGGTCAGGGATGATGGGAGTTGTAGTCCCAAAACATCTGGAGTGTCAAGGTTACGCCATCACTGATTCTAGTCCAAGTGGCTGAAAGGGGGTGCCAGGCAGCATGGCGGCAGTGGGGTGGTGCCCTTCAGAAGTGATGGGGGGGGGGGAGAAGCGGGTCTAGATGCCAGCAAATGGAGACGGAGGCATTTAGCCCCTAGAAGGCCGTGGGAATTTGTGTCCTGGGCTTTTTTAGATTCATCTTCCCATCTGAAACCAAAGGGGCTCCTGGGTTGCCAGATGTCAAAAGTATGAGCCTTATTTTTACCCACTTGAAAGAAAGAAGATTCCACCTCAACATTAGGAAGAACTTCCTGACAGTAAGAGCTGTTCGGCAGTGGGATTTGCTGCCAAGGAGTGTGGTGGAGTCTCCTTCTTTGGAGGTCTTTAAGCAGAGGCTTGACAGCCACCTGTCAAGAATGCTTTGATGGTGTTTCCTGCTTGGCAGTGGGCTGGACTGGATGGCCCTTGGGGTCTCTTCCAACTCTGTGATTCTATGAAGACCCAGCTGCAAACCTACGAACAGAAGAAGAGGCTTTCACCCAGGCCAGTCTCCTGCTCATTATGGGAAATCCACAAGCAGGATTCGAACACACGAGCAGCTCTCCTCTCCTGCGACTTCCGGCAACTGGGACCCACAAACACGGCTGCCCCCAACTGTGGAGGGGGCAGAGCCACTCCTGGCAGCTTCCAAAAAGGAAAGCACCCAACATTGAAAACTCGCTCCAGCTGTAGAGGCAGAGCGCAGCGGAGAGCCCTCTTCTTCCGTGAATGTGGCCTCTTCATAGAATCAGAATCGCAAAGTCGGAAGGGACCCCCAGGGTCATCCAGTCCAACCTGCTGCAATGCAGGAATCTCAGCTCAAGCATCCCGGACCGATGACCAGCCAAGTCGGCGGCCATCACGGTCTCCCATGAACAGCGAAATGGGGGGCTTCCTGGTAGGGAGAGCCCCCCCGGCCCGCCCACACCTGCCTTACCTGCCAGGGTCCTGGTGGACCTGCTAAGGGGTCTCCAGCGCTTGCGGGCAGCCTTTCCCTCTTCCTTGGCCGCCAGCGGGCTCTCCAGGGGCGGCTGGGGGGCTGGGGCCGTGGGGGGCTCCAGGACTGCCATCCGGACCCAGGCAGCCCTGGCAGGCAAGCTGTGGCCCGTGGGCTTCTGGGAGCCCAGCACCCCTTTGGGGCCGAGGGCAAACTTGAGGCAGGAGAAGGCCACGGGCAGCGGCTGGTCGCGGTGGAAGAATCTGCGCTCGGCGCCCTGCGTGACGGCCATGTTCAGGCTGGCGCAGTAGAAGACCTCGTAGACCACGTAGACGCTGCTCTGCGAGCGCAGCCAGGGCAGGTCCGGGCGCAGGGAGACGGTTCCGGGGCGCAGGACCAGGAAAGCCACCTTCTTGTGGACGCCCGACATGGTGAGGCGCACGTGGCGCAGGGCGCCCGCCACCAGCCGCGTCTCCTCGTAGCGCGACTCGCCCCGCACCCGCGCATTGTACTCGCGCGTGCAGTGGGTCAGCTCCCGGGCGGGGGTGCCCTCCTGCAGCAGGTTCTCCAGGGGCCCCACGGGCACCAGGCAGCGCTGGCGGCGGAGGAGACCCTGGCCCAGGGGGGGCTTCTTGATCAGCACCGTCAGCAGGTCGTAGGAGGCGGCGTCTTCCAGGAAGGGCACGGGGACCACCGTGGGGCCAAAGCGCTCCTCCACCACCTGCCCAGAGAGAGGGGGGGTCAGGACGTGGGAGCGTGGGGAGGGGCACCCAAGGGTCATCTAGGGCAACCCCCGGGGGTCACGGTTGGAGAGAGACTGAAGGCAGAATCTGAATTCAAAATGACCTTAGCAGATTGGAGAACCGGTAGCTAACAAAATGAATTTCAGTAGGAACAAAAGGAAGGTTGTGCACTTAGGCAGGAAGAACCAGATGCACAAATATAAGATGAGGGACCTCTGGCTTACTAGCAGTGCATGTGAAAAGGATCCGGGGTCTTGGTGGAGCACAAGCTGAACATGAGTCCACCGTGTGATGCAGCAGCAAGAAAAAGCGAATTAAAAGTCATTAAAAGTCTCCCTAAACAGGGCTGCCTTCAGATGTCTTCTAAAGGTCTGGTAATTGTTGTTCTCTTTGACATCTGATGGGAGGGCGTTCCACAGGGCGGGTGCCACTACCGAGAAGGCCCTCTGCCTGGTTCCCTGTAACTTGGCTTCTTGTAGTGAGGGAACTGCAAGAAGGCCCTCGGCACTGGACCTCAGTGTCCGGGCTGAACGGTGGGGGTGGAGATGCTCCTTCAGGTATACAGGACCGAAGCCATTTAGGGCTTTCAAGGTCAGCACCAACACTTTGAATTGTGCTCGGAAATGTCCTGGGAGCCAATGTAGATCTCTCAGGACTGGTGTTATGTGGTCATGGCGGCTATTCCCAGTCACCAGTCTAGCTGCCGCATTCTGGATTAATTGTAGTTTCCGGGTCACCTTCAAAGGTAGCCCCACGTAGAGCGCATTGCAGTAGTCCAAGCGGGAGATAACCAGAGCATGCACCACTCTGGCGAGACAGTCCGCGGGCAGGTAGGGTCTCAGCCTGCGTACCAGATGGAGCTGGTAGACAGCTGCCCTGGATACAGAATTGATCTGCGCCTCCATGGACAGCTGTGAGTCCAAAATGACTCCCAGGCTGCGCACCTGGTCCTTCAGGGGCACAGTTACCCCATTCAGGACCAGGGAATCCCCCACACCTGCCCGCCTCCTGTCCCCCAAAAACAGTACTTCTGTCTTGTCAGGATTCAACCTCAATCTGTTAGCCGCCATCCATCCTCCAACCGCCTCCAGACACTCACACAGGACCTTCACCGCCTTCACTGGTTCTGATTTGAAAGAGAGGTAGAGCTGGGTATCATCCGCATACTGATGAACACCCAGCCCAAACCCCCTGATGATCTCTCCCAGCGGCTGCATATAGATGTTAAAAAGCATGGGGGAGAGGACAGAACCCTGAGGTACCCCACAAGTGAGAGCCCAGGGGTCTGAACACTCATCCCCCCCACCACTTTCTGAACACGGCCCAGGAGTCTAGTGTCCAGATCAAGGGAAGTCATAGCCCCACTCTATCTATTCTGTCTTGGTCAGACCACACCTGGAGTCCTGGGTCCAGTTCTGGGCTGGATGTTTGATGTTTGACAAGCTGGAAGGTGGGCAGAGGAGGGGGCCCAGGATGGTCCATATCCTCCTTAAACTGAGGACCCCACAAACCACGTGCCAAGGTGTCACATGAGAGCCCCCAGGTCAGGTTAGCTCTGCTGCTCCTCTCCGGGGAAGCGCCTGCAGGATCAGGCCCATCTCCTGCTCTCACAGGGGCCAAACAGATGCCCCAAGCAGGATCTGAGCACCAGAGCATCTCTCCCCTCCTGGGGTCTCCAGCAACTGCCATTCAGAAGCATTGCTGCCTCCCCCCCCCCCCCCCGCAGACTAGTCCCTCCTTCCCAGGGTGCCCATTGCCAGGCCAGCTCCCCTCCTCCTCTTCCTCCCCCTCACCTTGTCCCTGATCAGCTCCCAATTGGCATCTGCCTCGCCAATCTCCAGGGTTTGGACCCCGCCGTCCATCTTGCAAGCAACTGGACAAGGCCTAGAGGGGTCCAGGAGGGTGGCAAGAGAGCGTGGGCATGGGCAAGGGCATGGGGCTGGGCATGGAGAGGCTGTTCAGCGGCTGGGAAGATGTGCCCCCCTCCCTGCAGGCTTGGAGCTGGGAGCAGCAGAAGGCAGGGCTGGCCTGTGAGGTCACAAAGGACCCCCTGCCGCCATCACCCCAGGGGGCTGCAAGCCTCTGCAGGGAAGCTCAGAGCCGGAGGGGGCAGGTGGGGGCACAGGCTGCCCCATCACTCTGCCCAGCGGGTGGGTGTACGTTTTGGTGCCGCCTTTGCAGACGAGAGAGGAGGGTGGGTAGAGGAAAGATTTAAGGTGAATGTTGGAAGGTTCAGGACAGATAAGAGCACGTCCTACTTCACGCAGCACATCGTTAAACTCTGGAACTCCCTGCCACAGGAGACGGCCGTGGCCACCAGCTTGGATGGCTTTAAAAGAGGATTAGACAAATTCAGGGAGGAGGAGAGGGCTGTCAATGGCAGCAAGGCTTCCGGAGACCAATTACTGGAAGCCGCAGAAGGGGAGAGGGGGGCTCTTGTGCTGGAATCCTGCTTGGGGGGGTCCCACATGGGCATCTGGTTGGCCGCTGTGAGATCAGGGGGCCTTTAGCCTGATTCAGCAGCTTCTTCCAATGCTGCAAAAGCTGTTTCTTGGGCAACATATATTTGAGTAGGATCTAGCATGGTACTGGGAGGCCCAAGACGACGACCCCCCCCCCCGCCTGCTCCCATCAGGAAATGGAGCAGCTGAGGAGGCCTGAGGTGAGTGAGGGGGGAGCAGAGGGCAGCAGCCCCCCACTTATCTTGCAATTTCCTTGTGGCACCTCAATTCAGAATAGCCCAAGAAATGGATGGGCAGAAGATTCAGACGCTAAGGAGGCAGGGCTGCCCCAGGACATGGCCCTGCCTGTTGGGGCAGGGGTAAGATTTTGCCCCCCATCCCCCCCCACACCCAGGAGCCAATGGGCCTGGCAGCTGGACCTTGCCCCCCCCCCCGGTCCTCTGCCAGTTTAGGGGTTGCCACAGGGCCAGGAGGCCTGCCACTCTCTGCTTTGGCCTCCAACAGAGAAGAATATATATTTCTTTTTTTTTTCCAGGGGCAGCAGGAAGGACCTGCCAGGGGCTACTGCTGCCCTCCGTCCTGAGTCTCTCCTCCCCACCTATCCAAGGTTACTTCACTCTGCCAAGTAACAGAGCTGCCCCTCTAGGAGTTGTTGGTACTTCACCAAAACAAGAAGTCAAAATGCTTTATGGCAGTGGTTTTCAATCCGTGTGCCATGGCACCCTGGGGTGCCTTGAATGATGCTCAGGGGTGTTGTGGGCCACCCTGGCCTCTGCCCCTCTTTCCTTCCCTTCCTCCTCTGATGCCCCCTCACATCTCTGCCTCCCAAAGGCTTGTGTGGCTGTTTGTTGCAGCAGCTCTGGCTATAAGCTCTACAGGTGAATGGTGCGTCTGAGGTTGGCCAGGGGCTGCTGTGGGGCAGTGTGAGGAGGCACAGAGACCAGGGGCAGGGGCAACTGCTGCCCAGAGGACTCCCAAGGAGAGGGGTGAGGCAAGGAGGCTGAGGGAACACCCCACAAGGATCATCCTAGGTGGGTTTTTAAATTTTGGCTAAATGCCCAGGTTCTTCGTTAGAGCAAGAATTTGCCGCTTTCTGTTTCCAGGGCCTTGAAACGCAGCTCTGGTTTCCAGTTGGCAGAGGGGATGGGCACAGCCAAGGCAGGGCAGGGTGAGGGGGGGGTCCCTTCTGCGATGTCCACTGCGACCTGCATCCAGTGCTACAGCTGGACAATGGCTCCTTCAACCTGCTCCTGAGTTGGGCCTGCCAGGCTGCCAAGGTGCCTGGTGAGCCACTGCTCTGCTTAATAATAATAATTTTTTATTTGTACCCCGCCCATCTGGCTGGGTCCCCCCCAGCCACTCTGGGCGGCCTCCAACAGATATTGTTGTTGTTCAGTCGCTCAGTCGTGTCCGCCTCTTCGTGACCCCATGGACCAGAGCACGCCAGGCACGCCTATCCTTCACTGCCTCTCGCAGTTTGGCCAAACTCATGTTAGTAGCTTCGAGAACACTGTCCAACCATCTCATCTTCTGTCGTCCCCTTCTCCTTGTGCCCTCCATCTTTCCCAACATCAGGGTCTTTTCTAGGGAGTCTTCTCTTCTCATGAGGTGGCCAAAGTACTGGAGCCTCAACTTCAGGATCTGTCCTTCCAGTGAGCACTCAGGGCTGATTTCTTTAAGAATGGATAGGTTTGATCTTCTTGCAGTCCATGGGACTCTCAAGAGTCTCCTCCAGCACCAACAGATATTAAAATACATTAAAATATCACAGGTTAAAAACTTCCCTGCTCCTTGGTGGTGCCTATTTATCTACTTGCACTTTGACGTGCTTTCAAACTGCTAGGTTGGCAGGAGCTGGGACAGAGCAAACGGGAGCTCACTCCGTCACGGGGATTCGAACCGCTGACCTTCCGATCAGCAATGCCCAAGAGGCTCAGTGGTTTAGACCACAGCGCCCGCCCCCCACCTAGATAAATAGGTACCGCTGCAGCGGGACCGTAAACGGCGTTTCTGTGTGCTCTGGTTTCCATCACGGTGTCCCTTTGCACGAGAAGCGCTTTAGTCCACATGACCCGGAAAGCTGTCTGTGGACAAACGCTGGCTCCCTTGGCCTGAAAGCGAGAGGAGAGTCGCCTTGGACTGGATTCAACCATCCAGGGGTCCTTTGCCTTTGCGCAGCCAGGGTCTCAGAGGGAGCTGAGGGGTGGGCAGGTTTCTGCAAAGGAAGGATCCGTGCGTCGGTCCAGCAGAAGCCGGCCTGCCTCCCTCCACTGACTGCCAGCCTCTGGCTCTTGGGGTTCCTGGATCATTGAACTGCAGAGCTGGAAGGGACCCCGAGGGTCATCTAGTCCAGCCCCTGCCAATGCAAGAATCTCAGCTGAAGTATCCCTGACAGGGGGGGCCAACTGGAATAGAATACGGGAGGGGGGGCATGCAAGTCCCGCCCCCCATAACTGATGCCACGGCACACAAGTGGGTTCTCTTTTTTGCTCTTCAGAATAGGGCAAACCTTTTATGGAATTGGAAGCTGCATCTGCATAAGGACACAGGAGATGCCCAGCTGGATCCGGCCAAAGGCGGCCCACCTAGTCCAGCCCCCTTTCCTCACAACCGGCTGCCCCAAAGCGAAACCCACAAGCAGGATCCGAGCACCAGAGCCATTCTCCCCTCCTGCATTTCCCAGCAACAGGCCTTCGGAAACACAGCTGCCTCCCGTCCTCTTGTAAAGCCATCAAGGTCGGTGGCCACCCCTGCGTCTTGTGGGAGGGAGTTCCATAGTCTTTCTTTTTATCCATCCTGAACCTTCCCACATTCAGCTTGACCTCTCCACTGTCTCCACGCTGTAATCTTACAAGCTTCTATCATGTGTCCAGTTCTGGGCACCACAGTTCAAGAAGGATACGGACAAGCTGGAACGTGTCCAGAGGAGGGCAACCAAAATGGTCAAAGGCCTGGAAACGATGCCTTATGAGGAACGGCTTAGGGAGCTGGGTATGTTTAGCCTGGAGAAGAGAAGGTTAAGGGGTGATATGATAGCCATGTTCAAATATATAAAAGGATGTCATCTAGAGGAGGGAGAACGGTTGTTTTCTGCTGCTCCAGAGAAGCGGACACGGAGCAATGGATTCAAACGACAAGAAAGAAGATTCCACCTCAACATTAGGAAGAACTTCCTGACAGTAAGAGCTGTTTGGCAGTGGAATTTGCTGCCAAGGAGTGGGGTGGAGTCTCCTTCTTTGGAGGTCTTTAAGCAGAGGCTTGACAGCCACCTGTCAGGAATGCTTTGATGGTGTTCCTGCTTGGCAGGGGGTTGGACTGGATGGCCCTTGGGGTCTCTTCCAACTCTAGGATTCTATGATTCTAAGAGGACCTTCCTCAGCTAAAGTGTCCCGCTCAGGTACCTTTTTGAAGAGGATGGGGCAGCCCGTGCCCCCACCTGCGCCCCACCTGTCCCCTCCGGCTCTGAGCTTCCCTGCAGAGGCTGCCAACCCAGCCAGAGCCTCCAGGATCACGTGACGCCTCTCTCCCCCCACCTGCCTCCACCTGCCTGCCTTCTCCTCTCTCTCCCCAGCCTCCCTCTCACCTGTGCTGGGCTGAAGCCCCCTCGCCCTCCCAGGGCATCTTCCTGCTGCTTCAGGGAGAAGGTGAGTTCCTTGTGGGGCCCTGGGGACGCGCAGGAGGGGGAGGGGAGGTCCCAGCCACCCCACAGCACTTGGGGACCTTTGCCCTCACCCCAATAATTCTGTCTCCTGCATAGCTCCTCCTCTATAGGCTCACCCCCAATTCCTTTCAGGCACCCCCCCCCCCGGTGGATCTGTCTGCCCCAGAGGAATTGAGCTCCTAGCAGGCTGGCCTGGAGATGGGGCAGCCGTGGGGAAAGAGACAGAGTCTGCCAGGGCCTCATGAGATATTCATGGTGCCACCTGAGACAGCACCTGCCATGCTAGCCTCCCCCCACCCCCCCTGAGCTCCTGGCAGCCAGAGATGCAATGGAAGCTCTTAGGACCACCTTCATTCCGTCCTTTGGGGTCTTTCCCAGCCGTTTTTAGTGCTTTGCAATATTGTACTTGCACAGTAATGTTGGGTTTCAGTTGCTGCAACCTGGGACCCCAAAGTGGAGGGCGAGTCTCACAGGAAAGAGTGAAGTTGGGAGGGGTCACAGCAGCCAACAACTCCAACCCCCCCCCCATGCAGGAATCACCACAAAAGCATCCCTGGCAATAAAGCAATAATCAGAATGATGAAAGCAATCATGATAAGGTTACCTGCCAGTCTCTGAGAGGTGAGAGACGCCAGGAGTTTCAGATCCATCTCTGGTTTCCTTGGGGAAAAGGTCAGCGGGGGAGACGGTGGTGTCTTTGGGCGATGGGACTTTATTTACACATACGTACAACCTGAGTGAAGGATGGAGGGGCTCCCAGCAGCAACGCCCCACTTGCTTCTGCAGTAGTCGGTCTCCGTGTCTCCCGTCTCCTGGCTCAGCTCCCACCCCAAAACGCTGTCTCTCGCTCTCCTACCTGGCAGGCAGGTGAGGTGGGGGGGACCCGTCTTGTGTGTCCTAGAGCAGTGTTCCCCAACCTTGGGCCTCCAGATGTTTTGGGACTACAACTCCCATCATCCCTTGTAGCAAGACCAGTGGTCAGGGATGATGGCAATTGTAGTCCGAAAACAGCTGGAGGCCCAAGGTTGGGAAACACTGTCCTAGAGCACAAAGCAACTTCTTTGGAGATGCGAATTGCGGCGCTTAACTAGCCAAGTCCAGCGCCCTGTTCTCACAGAGGCCAAATACTCCCAAGTATCAGCGGTGCTGATAGACTGCCTCTGCAGCTGGAGGTTCCACAAGAACATCCAAAGAGGCTCCTGGATCAGGCCAAAGGGGGAACATCCAGTCCAGCCTCCTGTCCTCACAGTGACCAACCAAATGCCTGTGCGAATCCCACAAGTAGGATCTGAGCCCTTCCCCCTCCCGTGGCTTCCGGCAACTGTCATTCAAGAGCATCACCGCCTCTGACCGCAGAGGCAGAGCAGAGCCAAGCTGGTGCCCCCCCCCGTGCCAGCCAAGCCTTTACATCTCACCCCCAGGGAGCCTGTTTGTTGGCAAGACTGGTGCCACCCATGACCATCTCCCCCTCCCTCTCTCTCTTCCCAGGTCTCAAGCGCCCCCCCCCCCACCCTAGGAGATGGCGCAGGGCCCTGTGGACCACAAGGCCCTGGTGCTGGCGCTGAGTGGCGCCCGGGACTGGCTGAATTCCCTGCAGCAGCGCCACCTGGGGGGCCTGGCGGGGGCCCAGCGCTCCCTGGAGGAGGCCCTGGCTGCAGGGCTGCAGGAAGAGGAGCGGCTGTGGGCACGGGCACGGGCAGAGCGGCTGCGGCTGCAAGGAGAGCTGGCCACCCTTCAGGATGCCAACGAGGAGGCGGCACGAGTGGGCGCGGCCAGGATCCAGGCCCTGCGGCAGCGGCTGAGCCACCTCCATACCTGCCTCCTGGCCGCCCCAGAGGCAGCACCCTCCGCCCAGAGGGCCCAGGAGGCCAGGGATCTGCTGGCGCAGGCCAGCGCCCTCTCCCTCCAGCTCACCTGGGCCCTCTTCATGCCATCTCCGCAGGGCCGGCCGGCCCATGTCCTGGGGCAGCTCCAGCTGGAGGAGAGGGTCCTCAGCCTGGCCCCAAGCAAGATCCTGGCCGGGGGCAAGGGAGAAGGGCACGGAGGAGGCCCCGCCGTGCCCACGGAAGGGAGCAGCCCGGAGGGTGGCGACAAGGAGCGGGCAAGCGAGAGCTGCCCCTCGCAGCTGCCAGGGAGGGCCCCATCTGCCAAGGCTGGGCTGGCATCCCGGGGGGAGATGTGCAGCTGGGCAGAGGGGATGGAGATGGGGACTGTGGCAGAGGGCAGCGAGGGAGCCCTGCCAGCAGCGGCAATGCCCGCGGTCTCTGCAGGGGTGCCCACGAGGTGCTCGCCAGGGGCTGAGGAAGCGGATGGCGCAGCAAGGCCAGGCCTGTCCCTTCCAGAAGGGTCCCTCGACCTGGCCGATGCCCTTGGCATGCCCCTGCCTTTGGAGCCTGCCACCCTCTTCCGTGCCAGGGCGGTCTGGGTGCAAGAAGACGCCTCTGACAGCAGCAGCAGTGGGGAGATGGGCGGATCGGGATCCGTCCGGGAGGTGGCCATGATGGGCAGCCGGGCGCCCTCAGCCAGGGGCCCCCTGCCCCGGTGGGCCTCGGCGGAGTCCTTGGGGCGGCTGCACAGAGCCAGGCAGGGAGCCGGGGGGCAGCTGGGGGGCAGCTGCCTGGAGCTGGCGGGGGCCGGAGCGGAGCGGGTCGCCTTCCTCAAGGGGACCCATCTGGGGTGGGGGCAGCCCCCAAGCCCCCATTTGAAGTGCGTCCCAGCCATGCCCCACCACCCGGGACCCACCAGCCCTCCCTGCAACCAGCTGGTGGGGCAGTGGGGGGCGTGGGGCAGCCGAGAGGGGCAGCTGTGCCTTCCGCATGGGCTGTGTGCCGCCCCCGCCGGCTCCCTCTTTGTGGTGGACTTTGGGAACCGCCGGCTGCAGGAAGTGGGGAGGGCTGGGGGGCGGGCCATGCCCTTGCCGGGGAAGGCCTACTTTGACGTGGCCCAGGGCAGGGGGGGCTGCATGGCACTGACCAGCCCCTCTTGGCGACGTGTGGAGCTGTATAGCCCCCGAGGCCGCCTCCTGCAAGCCCTGGCCGAGGGTTTCCAGAGCCCCCGGGGCATCGCTCTTGCCCCCCGGGGGGAGTTCCTGGTGGCTGACACGCGTCTGGGGGCGCTGCATGTCCTGGGGGCGTCTGGGGGCCAGCTGGTGCGGAGGGAGGCCGTGGGGGGCTTTGTCAAGCCCTACCTGGTGGCCACCAACAGCCGGGGGGAGGTGGCCGTCTCTGAGCGGGGGCTGGACGGGGGCTGCTGCGTGAAGGTGCTGGCCCCCACCTGGCAGCTCCTGAGGGTGCTGGGTGGGCAGGGCCGCCCCCCGCTGCTCACCAACCCCTGGGGGGTCTCCCTGGACGAGGCCGGGCGAGTGGTGGTGGCCGACTGGGGGCGCCTCTCCCACGCCGTCTTCTGCTACCCTCCGCGAGGGAGGGGCTGGGCCGTGGCCACCGAGGGGTTAAGCAGCCCCCGGGGGGTTGCCCTCCTCGGGGAGCGCCACCTAGTGGTGGCAGACAGCATGCACCACTGCCTGAAAACCTTCCAGTACTGTTGAAGGAGGTGTGGGGTGCAAGACCCCTACTCCTGCTCCCCAAAACTGAGTAGGGATGCTTGTGGGGGGCGCCCCACAATGTCTTATTGGAGCGGGGAGAGAGCTGGGACTCCCAGAACCAAGACACCTTCCTGCCTTGCCCCCTCACCCCACCTGGGACCCTTAAAAAGAGGACCAAAGGAGCAGGGGCATAGCTGGATTTCCTCCCTGAGGCATTCCTGTCGCTTGAGACTCTGGTGGCCTCGGTGGCCCAGGGGGGCTTCCATCAGCGTCAGCTGGTGGCCCAGCTACGTCTGTGTCTGGCCAGGGGTAACCTCAATTCCGTCATCTCTGCTCTGGTAACCTCTAGGTTAGATTACTGTTATACGTGGGGCTGCCTCTGCAGGTGGTTTGGAAAATTCAGTTGGTGCAAAATTCGGCAGTCCGGTTGCTCACCAGGGCAAGACAGTTTGAGCCTGTAATGCCAATCCTGGCCCCACTGCCCTGGCCGCCAATTAGTTTCTGGTCCCAATTCAAAGTGCTGGTTTTGACCCATAAAGCCTCAGGGTCGCAATACCTTAAGGACCCCCTCTCTGCAAATGAACCGACCCGGAGATCATCTTCTGAGGTCCTTTTTCGTGTGCTGCCTCCTCGAGAGGTCCAGATAGTGGCAACACGAGAGCAGGGCCTTCTCTGTAGTGGCTCCCAGTCTGTGGGATGCTCTCCCCAGGGAAGTTCGCCTGGCGCCTTCATTATACACTTTTCAGCACCAGGTGAAAACGTTCCTCTTCTCCCAAGCCTTTGGCTGATTCATATCCTGCAGCCCTTTAAATGTGTTTGTGTGAACTGCTGTTATGATTATATTACTATGTTCTGCATTATCATACTCTGTATTACGTTTTTATTACTACGCTGCACAAACCATGTTCTAAATATTGTACATTTGGATAAAGGGTGGTATATAAATGGAATGAATAAATAAATCCTTATTCTTGCTCTCAGTGTTTATTGCATGCGGAACAATGATCTGCTGCCTTTGAAATTTTCAGATTCGGCTTGATTTCCGTTGCATTGGACGAATTCTAATGCAACCAGAATTAGAATAGACAAATCCCGGGGGGGGGGGGTCTCTCAGTGGCTTCTGGCCCCAGCAGCTCAGCTCTGCACTCGGGATCCTGCTTTTGGGCTTCCCGTTGGGGCCTCTGATTGGCCACTGAGCATTGCAATAGATCAGCGGCTAAATATTACGATATGTTAGATATCTCATGAGGTCTGACTCTGGCTGCCTCCTGCTCCCCACCTTAGGGGAGGAAGAAGCAGCTGAGTTACACCACCCGACCCTACAAAGCAGGGGTCAGCAAACTTACTGCGCCTCGGGCCGGTGTCTGCAGCGCCGATCGCATGGCGGGCCGGAGGGCGGGGGAGCGTGCGCCCACGCTATTTCCGGCGCACTTCCAGGTCGGGGGAGCACCGAAAATAGCTTGTGCGCATGTGCACAGGCCTCCTCCGCCCCAGATGTGCACCGGAAATAACGCTTGCGCATGCACACAAGCTATTCCTGGTGCTCTTCCGACCCAGAAGTGGGCAGCCGCACCACGCCGGTAAGAGCGGGCGGCAGGGGTTGCCGGGGGCTGGATAAATGAGCCCCTTGGGCCGTATCCGGCCAGCAGACCGTAGTTTGGAGACTCCTGCTACAAAGCCTTGATATGGCTCTGGCTAGTGTGAGAAGGGCACCAGGGCTTCACTTAATTGCTCAGCTGGGGGGTCAGGAAGCCTCCTGCCCCCCAGCTGAGCAAGTCCAGATACCTGTCCAGCACACGAGCCGGAGGGGCAGGGGGCTTCCTCAAAGGTTCAGGCAGAGCTTTCGAGGGTATTTGCCCAGGCCCTTCTCAGGCTCTGTCCGCCGGCCTGTGCCTTTGCCCCCCAGCTGGCAAGATGTCTTGCCATACCGGTTTCAGACCATTTATCACTATATCACCCAGCTCTACCAAGGACAGTTGCTTTGCCCCGGGCCCTGGCAACCCTTGCTAGGCCACTGCATGCAAGGACGTTCCCCACACCCACCCTGCCAACAGATGCCAGGACAAGAATGTTTCCAGAGTTGGACCTTTATTGATGGTGGGAGTTCTGCAAATCAAGGTGAACCGCGAGGGTCCCCGGAGAAGCAACGAAGCACCATGGTCAGCATCGGTGGTCCCAGCAAGGAGGTGATGCCCCCCCCCCAGAATGGCTGGCCAAGTCCCAGAGGCAGGCAGGAGGCATTGGGCAGGGACGGGGCTGCCCTACAAGGGAAAGAGGGAGGGCGCTCTCCCTCCCACCAGCCATTTTTGGTATCCAGTGGTTCCCAAGTCACTTGTGGCAACTCATTAAAGAAGTGGTTAAGACACCAATGAAGGCAGCATTGGTCACAGCACCAGGGGTGGGGGAGGGGCTTGCCACCTACAGGCACCCAAGGGCCACGGGGCCCAAAGGCAGGAGAGGTGGGCTATGTGCATTTCTTGGGGTGTGGCTGCGGAGAAGGTCCCCTGTGCTGCTTCTCCAATGCCCGTCTTGGCATTGCGTTGGGCTAGATGACCCTGGTGGTCCCTCCCAACTCCGCAAGTTCTGAAACACACCCACTGGGGCCCCGGAGGGAAAGAAGCCGAGACCCTGCACTGCCAGCCCCTCAGGGAATGGGCTCCCACTGATATGGGCCCCTCAACTGCACCCCATGGCGGAGCAGGCGCCCCCTCCCAGTGAGGCAGGGGGCAAGGTGGTTAAGGCAAGCCTGGCACTGGGCCTCAAGCCAGACCAGGAACACGCAGAGGGCACCTCCCTGCTAAAAGACACTCTGTACATGCCCTGCCTTCCTCTCCCTTGAAATCCTAACCACAGGATTTGGCTCTTCTCCACCCCAAACACAATTTCCGCAGCCCCAAAGTTCAAGTTAAGGAGCTGATAGCTTTCTTCATGTGTGTGTTCCTATTCCGTCCACCTTCCCAAACTGACAACCGAGAGCCCAAGGCACCTCGATTGTGTTGCCGGGAGCCGTGGGAGAAGACAGGGAGCCGTGGGAAGAGTGCCCCAAACAGCCCTAGCCATGCCATGCGCCTATCTGCTCGGCCCCCTAGATGGTGGACCTTTGTGCTATGTGGCCGGGCTGGATTTCTGCCTTCCGGTCTCTGCCCCCAGACCACGAGCCTAACCCACACCCCCCACAACCCGTTTCCTCAGTAGTGCCATCCTGGGAGAGGCAACCAGACACCCCACCTCTCCACCCCCAAGTGGTGGCAGTGCCCATCACCAAGGCCTTTGTGCATTAGCAGACCCGCTCACGAAAATGCCTCTGCCCCCCCCAGGGCCTGTCAGAGGGGCGTCTCCTGCTTGTACTCGTAGCCGCAGGTGGGGCCCTCGAACTGCAGCTTGATGGCCGCCTTGAGGTGCAGGTGGGGGTCCAGGGTGTCGATGGAGAGGAGCAAGGGGCTCCCCACGGCCTCCCCATTGTGCTTGTCCTGAGCCACTGTGGGTCGGGGCAGGGCAGCGAGGGCAGCCTGGCGCCGGCGAGGCAGTGAGTGCTGTTGGATCTGCTGGGCGAAGCTGAGGGTGTCCACGGGGACCGTCTGCGCGGTGGCCAGCGAGTGGAAAGTGGAGGAGGTGGCGGCGCCCGAGGAACAGAGGGAGGCCTGCGACTTGGGGTGCTCGCCTGCCGCCGAGTCCAGCGAGGCCGAGGGGGAGCTGCCCACGGAGCCCGGGGAGCCGGGCGCAGCCCCATGCCCCTCCAGCAACCGCAGGACGTCCCGGTGGCCCCGTTTGGCCGCCACACGCAGCGGGGTCCGGCCGGCTCTGTCAAGGACGCCAGGACTGGCACCATGCTCCAGCAGGACTTTTGCCACCTCTGCCTGCCCCTCCTGGGCGGCGATGCCCAGCGCCGTGGCCCCCTGGTTGCAGGCATGGTCCGGCTGAGCCCCGCCCTCCAGCAGCAGACGGGCGATCCGGGCGTGGCCCCTCCAGGCTGCCAGGTGCAGGGCAGAACGGTGCTCCATGTCCAGCGCGTCCACGTCGGCCCCGTAGCTCAGCAGCAGTTGTGCCGCCTCGGCGTGGCCCTGCCAGCAGGCCACGTGCAGGGCTGAGCGGCCCTGGGCATCCTGCCCCTCCAGCCCAGCCCCATTCTCCAGCAGCAGCTCCGCCATCTCCAGGCGCCCCTCAAGCACCAGCAGGTACAGCATGGGGCGCCCCTCGGCGTCTGAGAGGTTGACGTCGGCCCCCTTGCGCAGGAGCAGCTCGGCCGTGGATCGGTGGCCCCCCAACATGGCCAGCAAGAGGGCGGAGAGCCCGTCGTAGCCCTGGTGGTCGATGGGGGAGCCGCGGTCCAGCAGGAGCTGCACGGTGTCTGTGTGGCCCTCCTGGGCGGCCAGCATCAGGGGTACCCTCCCGTCCCGGTTTGTTTCCGCCACACGGGCCCCGGCCTCCAGGAGCGCGGCGCACGTCCTGGCGTGGCCCTGCCAGGCGGCTAGGTGCAGCGGGGTCCAGCCCAGGGCATCCCGGTGGTTCTCGTCCAGGCCTCTCTCCAGCAGCGCCCGAACCACCGCCTCGCTACCCTGCCCAGCAGCCACACCCAGTGCCGTGCGGCCCTCACCGTCCAGCCCGTCGACGGCCGCCCCCCAGAGCAGCAAGGTGTCCACCACGGCACGGTGGCCCATGGAGGCGGCTGCCAGCAGAGGGGCACAACCAGCCCCATCGGCCTCGTCCACGTCCGCTCCGGCCTCCAGCAGCAACTCCACCACGTCGGCATGGCCCTCGTAGGCAGCCACCAGCAAGGGGGTCATGCCATCCTGGTCCTTGTGCCCCGGGGACGCCCCGTAGTCCAGGAGGAGCTCCACCACCTTGGCGTAGCCGCGGCTGGCAGGCACACACAGGGCCGCCACCGACAGGGCTGTGCGCCCGTCCACATCGGCGTGGTCCACGTGGGCTCCGTGAGCCAGCAGCAGCGCCACAATCTCGCGGTGCCCCATGTAGGCGGCTGCAATGAGTGCCGTGCGTCCCTCTGTATCGGCCCGGTTGAGGTCAGCTCCGTGCTCCAGCAGTGTGGCCACAATCTCCTCGTGGCCGCCCCAGGCCGCCGCCCTCAGCGCCGTTCTCCCTTCTGCGTCAGCACAGTCCACGTTGGCGCCGGCTCGTAGCAGGACCCCCACGGCCTCACCGTGGCCCCCCCAGGCAGCTGCCCGCAGCGCCGTCCAGCCCTCCCGGTCAGGGCGATCTACCTGGGTGCCGTGTGCCAGCAAACAGAGCAGGACTTTGGTGTGGCCTTGGCGGGCAGCCAGGGTCATGGGTGTTTGCCCGTGCCGGTCCGGGACCTCGGCCTGCGCCCCACGTGCCAGGAGGAGACCCGCCACCTCGTGGTTGCCGCTGTGAGCGGCGCTGGCCAGCAGGGTGCGCCCTGTGACGTCCCGCTGGTTGACGCTGGCGCCGTTTTCCAGGAGTAGCCGCACCGAGTCCTCCCTCTCGAGGGCTTGCTGAAGGGACGGTCCAGGCCCCTGGGACCCCATCCGTGCGCCCGCAAGCACCAGAAGCTCCAGCACCGCAGGCGCCAGGGGCAGCAGCAGCGCCTCCTCAGGCTCCAGGCAGCGCTCGACTGGCGCCCCGCACCACACCAGCCAAAGCGCCAGCTGCCAGGCTTCCATGCCCAGTTCGGCATGCAGAAGGTGGTGCGCCAGTTCATGCACCTGCTCGGGCAGCAGCGCAGGTGCGCGGCACGAGGCGCTCATGGCGAGGGAGGCGTGCCCACGGGCCGGGCAGCAGAGGTACCTCTGGGTGCAGTGTTTGACGTCGCAGAGCCACTCGGCAAAGCTGGCGTGGAAGAGGATGCAGGTGCCCCCGGGTCCCTGATGGAGCAGGGGCGCTAGGGATGCCAGCCAGCCCTCAAATTCCTGCCTGGGCACCGGGCGGCGAGTCCACACCGCGGCATACAGCTCCATGGGGCGCAGGGGGCGTGGTGCGGCCAGGAGGGCCTCCAGCAGGGGGCGGACAAGGGCAAAGTCCTGGCCTGGGAAGAGACGCTGGCACAGCCAGAGGTAGAGGCCGTAGAGGGTGCCCGGGATGTGGCGCACCTCGCGCAGGGTGACTAGCTCGCCCGCCACACCGTCCAGCACCCGCTCCAGGTACAGCAGGCACCCGTTGCTCTTGATGTGCAGCTGGCTCAGGGCCTCGGCCGTGTCGCGGGTCAGGTGGCGCCGGAGGGGCTCCTCCCGGTCCAGCCGCGCCAGGATGTACTGCTGGACATCGCAGACCACCGGCTCCCGGCGTAGGTCGTCCAGGCACAGGCGCCGGAACCCTGTGGGGGGGGTCAAGGGGAGAACCGAGGGGTGAGAAGGGGCTGGGCCTCCCCCCCCAGAAAGCCCCCCCCATGTGAGCCCCCCCCCAAAGTGGGGATAATATGCCAACAGTTGGCTGCACTTGGCACCCACTGGGGCACCCTGGAAGGTGCCACAAAATAGTAATAATAGTCTGTATATGCCATCTTTTTCTCAGGGCTCAAGGTGGTTTCCACCAATTACAGTACAAAAAGCTTTAAAAATACGAAAGATTATGGTTACATTGTGGCTTTATTCTGTATTTTTATTCTCGGGATCATTATTATAGATCAGTGCTTCCCAGACTTGGGTCTCCAGCTGCTTTTTAAAATAATTTTTATTAAACTTTCTGTTTTACAATTCAAAATACCGTATATACTCGAGTATAAGCCGACCCGAATATAAGCCGAGGCACCCAATTTTACCACAAAAAACCTGGGAAAGGTTCATAGGAGCCACTGCCTGCCTCACTCGAGTATAAGCCGAGGGCGGCTTTTTCAGCACAAAAAATGTGCTGAAAAACTAGGCTTATACTCGAGTATATACGGTACTCGTTTTACATCCTTAAGATATCAATGGCTTCCCTTCTTCTCTTTCCATGGTTCATTTTACATATCACAAATCCCTGCATATTTTACAGAAACTATACCAATCAGTCTTCCATTATTGCATCCACCAAAACTTATTTACCCTGTTGAATTGATCTTAAGGCTGCCAGTATTTTCAGCCGTACACAATCATCTCCCATATATTCGATAAAAGTTTTCCAATTGGAGATTGGTTCTCCAGCTATTTTTGGACTACAGCTCCCATCATCCCAATCTATCAGGACCGGTGGTTAGGGAGGATGGGAACTGTAGTCCAAAAATAGCTGGAGACACAAGTTTGGGAAGCACTGTTCTAAATTATCATATTGTAAAACTGGAAGGTACCTGGAGGGTCACCCAGCCCAACCCCCTGCAATGCAATAATAATAATAATAATAATAATAATAATAATAATAATAATAATATTTATACCCCACCCATCCCAGCAAGAATCCTTTGCCCAACACAGGATTCGAACCCACAACCCTGATAGTAAGAGTCTCATGCTCTACCAACTGAGCTATCCCAGATGAAGGGTGACATGCAACTTTACTGTTAAAGGGAAGTGAGCTGCAAATTGGGCATTGCCGGGGGCTGGACTAGATCAGTGTTTCTCAACCTTTTCGGGGCAACGGCACACCTGTCTCATGAAAAAAATCTCGCGGCACACCACCACCAGAAAATGTCAAAAAACGGGGAAAGGGGAAGGATATATGTACCTCGATTCCCCTGCTTTGGGGGGTGGGGTGTCTGCGTGCCTCGGCGGGAGGGAGGGGAAGGATTCAGGTGGGTGAAAACGGAGCAGGAGATCGGCGATCGCGGCGGGTCAGGCGCCCGTTCCCTCTCCGCCTCCCGCGCTCAGGGCACCGCCGGTCGCCCCACCCGTGCTCACCGGAAGCGGCGCGCCCGGAGGGGGAAAGAAGCCGGATCGGAAGTGGGCGCCTCTCTAGCCTCTACCCGAGGCTCTATGATCCCGCGCCCTCGTCCGGCTCGTCCGGCTCTATGATCCCACACCCTCGTCCTGCCGGAGCTGCCTGTGTGCACAGCCCAATGCGCCGGGAGTTTTCCCGTGGCATAGCAGCCGGTGTCTCGCGGCACACCAGTGTGCCGCGGCACACCGGTTGAAAAACGCTGGACTAGAGGACCACTGAGGACTCCTGAAGCCATTTCTGAAGAGCCGCCAGGCTTTTAGAGAAGTCCATGGCCCCCCTCCCCTCCGGCCGGGTCTTCCCCTCACCGTTGAAGAGGCGCAGCACCCCCTTGCTGTGGGAGCGAGCAGTGCAGACCAGGAGCAGCCAGGGGGGCAGCAGCTGCAGGTGGCTCCCCAGGAGCTGGGCGATGGTCCGGCTGGGCCCTGGAGGGGGGGCTCGCTCCTCTTCGCGCTCAGCCTGGCCGGCGTCCAGAGCGTCCACCACCAGCAGGAGGGGCTTGGTGGGGGGCGGCAGGTCCAGCAGGGGGAGCAGGACGGCCCTGTGGATTGAGGAAATAAGGAAGGGAGGGAGGGAGGGGAGGAGGGAAAGAGAGAGGGGGGGCACACAATGTGAATAGAATAGAATATATTTTATTGTCATTGTCCCCTTGTGAATATTGCAAATGGGGAACACCGAGAGACATTCTTTCATATGTGGCAGACTTGTAAAAGGGTAAAGTAGTATTGGGGAAGAATTTATAATGAATTGGAGAAAATGTTTAAAAGCACTTCCCCCCCCCCCCAAAAAAAACCCTGAGTCTTTTCTTTTTGGGATAATTCAACTGAAATTCCCAGTTGTCCAAAAAAAGGTTATTTATGTATGCTACTACTGTGGCACGTGTTTTGTTAGCCCAAAAATGGAAAACGAGCAAAGTCCCAGCCGAAGAAGACTTTTAGCTTAAGCTGATGGAATATGTGCAGCTTGCAGACTTAACATCTAGAAGAAGAGAACAAGAAGAACGCATGTTTTGGAGAAGAAAGGTTTATTGAATATATGGGGGGGGGGAATTGTGTACAGCTGAAAAGGTGGGCAGCATTAAGATCAATTCAACGGCTGGGAGGGAATGGAGCGTTTGGGGCTAGAGGGAGCTCTTGGGCTCAGAGCCTGTTTGCGGGATTCCAAGGATGGGCACAGTGATACCTCGGGTGACAGACGCTTCAGGTTAAGACTCCACTAACCCAGAAATAATGTTTGTTCTTGGTATGAGCTTTCATGTGCATGCACACTTCTTCAGATACCTGAAGGTATCTGAAGAAGTGTGCATGCACACGAAAGCTCATACCAAGAACAAACTTAGTTGGTCTCTAAGGCAGCGTTTCCCAACCGGTGTTCCGCGGCACACTGGTGTGCCGCGAGCCACCGGCTGCTGTGCCGCGGGGAAAAGCCCCACCGAAGCCGAAGCTCCGCCGGGCCTCTCCGACGCGGGGAAAAGCCCCGCCGGGCCTCCCCAGCGCGGGAAGAAGCCGCGCTGGGCCTCGGAGGCCCGAAAAAAAACTGTGCCGGCCCCCCCCCATAGAAAAAAAGCCGCGCGCTGTGGGTGCTGTGCCGCGAGATTTTTTCCCGAAGACAGGTGTTCCGTTGCCCAGAAGAGGGTGAAAAACACTGCTCTAAGGTGCTACTGGAAGGGGGAAAAAATTATTTTGTTTTGACTATGACAGACCAACACGGCTACCTACCTGTAACCAGAAATAATGCTTCAGGTTAAAAACTTGCTTCTGGATAAGAACAGAAATTGTGCTCTGGCAGCGCAGCAGCAGCGAGAGGCCCCATTGGCTAAAGTGGTGCTTCAGGTTAAGACCTTTTCAGGTTAAGAACGGACCTCCGGAACGAATCAAGTACGTAACCAGAGGTACCACTGTATTTGGTTGCAGGGTGGATTTGATTTAAATCATTTATTCTTTACAGAAAGACTTATTCTTGCTGGTATGATCTTAATATTTACAACCAGATGAAGGTTTCATTTTTGGAATCATAAGTTTCCAGAGTAGTTTTTACACTTATATCAAAAATCACTGATGTGGTTATACTATTAGAAATACATAAGACAGATAATTATGAAATGATTGTGAGGTTTAATAAGTTAACTGTTTATATTTGGACAACTTTTCTGCTGTACTTTATTGGGAGGAGGGGAAAAAATCATTTCCTAAATAACAATTTATTTAACTAAAACAATAACGTTATAGCAAATGTATCCATGTTGGTTAACTGATGTGGTTAAACAAAAAAACAAAAAACAACAACTTAGACTGAGTTTTGGCACACATGAAAAACAAATCCTGATTTCCTGATGAATAGCCTTTGGACTACAATGTAACTTAAATAGAAAACTATCTTTAGAATGATTTTTCCTCCAAAAGCATTTTTATTTTAAAAATACGATTTAAATGTAAAAAAAAAACCATTATAATTTTTTTAATGATTGATTTCTATCCACCCTGACGCTTTTATGGCGCAGTCTGCCTCAATTCCCAGGTATTCTGAGGAGTTTTTGGCCACTGCGAGAACCGGACGCCAGGCTGGATGGGCCTGATCCAGAAGCAAGAGGGGATCCTGCCCTCCGGACAGTGGGGAGACCAGGATGCCACCCCCACAGGAGGCTCTCTCCAGGGTGGATTTGATTTAAATCAAATTGATTTAAATCACGATTTAAATCACGATTTAAATCACTAGTCAGTAAGGCTTGATTTAAATTTTTTTTTTTTGCAGAAAGACTCCTCCTTGCTGGTATAATCTTAATATTTACAACCATATGAAGGTTTTATTTTTGGAATAATAAATTTTCACAGTAGTTTTTACAGTTATATCAAAAATTACTGATTTGGTGATACTACTAGAAATACATAGACAGATAATGATGAAATTATGGTGAGGTTTAATAAGTTAACTCTTTATATTTGGACAACTTTTCTGCTGTACTTTATTGGAAGGAGAAAAAGAATCATTTCCTTAATAACCATTTAAACAATTTATTTAACTAAAACAATAACATGATAGCATATGTACCCATGTTTGTTAACTGATGTGGTTAAACATTTTTTAAAAAAAACTTAGACTGAGTTTTAGCATACTTGATAAACTTAAAACAAATCCTTATTTCCTGATGAATAGCCTTTGGACTACAATGTAACTTAAATAGAAGACTATATTTAGAAAGATTTTTCATCCAAAAGCATTTTATTTTAAAAATCCGATTTAAATAAAAAAAATCCGAATTTTTTTATTTTTTTTAAATAAACATTGATTTTTATCCACCCTGGCTCTCTCTCACCTGCGAAAGGCTTCGTCCGGGTCCTTCTTGCACTGCGCGTTCTCCAGGGTGCTCTGGGCATCCGCCCGGCTGAGGCGCTCTCCGTACCCGGGCAGCAGGGGGCATTGGCGGATCTGCTCCACCAGCCGGAGGAGGAAGCCCCGGGGGGAGCAGGTGGCGCCATCGTGGGGCTGGCAGAAGTGCCAGGCCAAGGCGTTCTCGCCCAGCCCCACCCGGCGCCCCACCTCGGAGGTGGGCCACAGCGCCTCAGTGCACAGGGCCGTCTTGCCGCTGCCGGGGCCCCCTGTCACCAGCACCCCCCCGCCCCCCTCCAGGCTGAGCGCCAGCCGGCCCAGCGCCCATTCCCGGCAGTAGAAGGGCTTGCCCTGAAGCAGGCTCCCAGAGGGCTCCATGCCAGGCCGGGGGCATGGCGGGGTCCGGGCGGTGGTGGCTCCGAGGGAGGGGTCAGGGCCGGGTGGGGGAGAAGCCTAGGAGAGAGGGAGAGAGAGAGAGAGAGAGGGTCAAGCCAGGTGACAGTGAGGAAGGGGCACAAGGTCAGAACACCCACTTGGCATGCAGAATGCCAATCCAGGCTGGGAGAGAGACCCCTGCCACTGCTGCCAGTCAGAGTTAGCAATGCTGAGTTTCCCCCAGGGCAGCTTCCTCCGTTCCTTTACCAGGCAGCTTTTCCTAAAGAACCAGAAGGACTAACAGGAATGGGGGACTTGGAAGGGACCCCGAGGGTCATCTAGCCCAACCCGCTGCTTGAACCCACGACCCTGAGGATCTCCCACTCTGCTGAGCTTCATCTCAGAGGCAAGGGGGGGCGGCTGAGTGGGAGAGCACCGGTACAAACCCCAATTGGCGGCATCTTTGGGAAGGCCTGGGAGGGGCCCGAAATCCCAGGGTGCTGGCAGGGCTGGGTGTCTAACTCAGCATAGGGCAGCTTTCTGTGGCCCCAGGGCTGAAAGGAAAGGCTTCCCCTCAGGGGCAAAACACCTGCTTGGAATGCAGAAGGTCCCCAATGGGAGAAAGATCCCTGGAGAGCGACTGCTGCCGGTCAGAGCAGGCTACACTGAGCTCAATGGAGTCCAGGGTCTGAGTCTGACAGTCCCACCCATGGCACCCCCTTCCCTGAACAGCACCCCCACGCCTCCCTGCCCCCCAACTCTGCCCTCCCTCTGGCTGACCTTTGCTGCAAGACTCCACCTTCCTCCTGCCGGTCTGTGCCTTCCGCTGGCACCCAAGGGCCCGGCCGGTGAGGGTGCTCAGGGCGGCTGCCTCAGCAGGAGCAGCGGATGCTGATTCATCCCCCCCACCCCACCCTGAGCAGCCGGGCCAGTAACCCCCTCCTGCCCAAGGTGCTCTTGCTGTAGACGCCCGGGCGGGCGGGGGGGGGGGGGCAGCCAGCCAGGGAGCCAAGCAGGATGCCAGCTCCCTCCCCCCTCCCCCCTATCAGCAGCCAAAGAGAGGAGACCCCCCCCCCAGGGAACCAGGATGTGCTTCCGCATCCCCAGCCCTGGAGCTCACCCCCCCCCAACAAGTGTTCAGGAAGGAAAGGGGTGTTGCATGCCGGGGGGGGGGGCGCACCTCCAGCCCAGCCAGGCCGGGCCAGTCTCTCCGCTGCAGACATGCCCAGCCGCACCTTGTGCAATGGGGAGACACTCCCTCTGCCCCCCCCCCGCGGTATTTATAGGAAAGGAGGAGCAGGGCGGGGGCAGGGAAGGGCGGGGGGGGGGAGGTTGCCCAGGGCGAGTCTTGCCTGGTCTTGCCCTGCACGGAGCAGGAAGCCCGGGGGGGGGGGCTGGGGGGGAGAACAGGCTCTGCAAGCCGAGGAATGCAGGATCCTTCGGGGGGGGGGGGTGCAAGGCGGAGCCAAGCCTCGACTTTCCCTCGGAAGCTGTGAAATGGGGCCATTTCGCGGAACAGGGTCGGAGGGCTTGTAGGGTGGGTGGGAAGGGGGCGGCGGTGGGGGGCGCGGCCGGGCCTCTCCTCACAAGACCCCCTCCCCGTGCGCGTGTGTGGCCCCCTCTCCCGCCTCGCACCCGGCGGGGTGGGGGGCTGGCGAGGCGAGGACCGGCCAGCCCTGCAGGGAGGCGGAGCTCAGAAGAGGAATGGGGGGGCTGAAGGGGGCAGGAAATAAAGACCCCCCCCCATCTTCCCGCGCCCCGCACTTCGCAACAGGGAGGGAGCAAAGAGGGGGCGCCTGAAGAGCTCAAGGGGGGGGGGGAGTGGACGCCTGTCTGTCGGGGGGGGCTGCAGAATGGGCAGCCTTTGCTGCAAGGTGGCCGCAGGGAGGGGCCAGATTTTCTGCCCCCCCCGGCAACGTGTCTTTCTCTCCCCCCCCCCTCCGCCCCAATCCGGCTTACCTGCTCCTCCTCCTCCTTCCTCGACTGGCCGGGCAGCCGCCAAACTTCCGCTCGCTCCGGCCGGGAGACAGGAAGGGGAGGCGGCCCCGCGGGGACCCCCCCCCCTCTGTGCACGAGCGCAGGCGGAGGCGAGGGCGCCTCTGAGCGCGTGCGGAGCGCCGCGTCTCCCCCGACCCCCCGCCGCCGAGAAGGAGGCTTCTGCAAAGCCCGGCCCCGCTTCGGGGCGCGTTTCCTAGGGAGTAAGTCCCTGCCGGCCGTGTGGCGCCCCAATTGCAACCCTTGCCAAGTGGGGTGGGGGACCCCTCGCCCCCGTTGCTGAGCCTGGGCTCCTTTTGGGGGGGGCGCTGGTCTGGCAAGGGATTGGGGCCTGGGTCTGCCAAGGGGTCCCTGGGTGGGGGGTGAATGGCTCTTCAGTGGTTGGATGGGTGCGAGGAGGTCAGGGT